>JAOTRH010037239.1:0-20497 GCA_034768845.1 Heliamphora exappendiculata
AAAAAAATAAATTAATAAATTAAATTTTATGTTTTTAGTTTACTTATTTTTGTATTTAGTAATTTTTTTATTTTTTATTTTTAAATTTTTAAATAAAATTTTATAATTAAAAAATTAAAAAAATAAAAAAAAAATAGTGAAAACATTGTTTCAACAGTGAAAACACTGTTGAAACAGTGTTTTTCATTAACAGAAAGTTAATTTGGACATAAGTATTATAATTTTTAAAAAGTAAAAGGTGCAGTGATATTTCAAAAAATAAAAGAGGTGACGGCGATATAACACTTAAATAGAAAGAACGTAAATATAATATATTCTACTTTTTAATGTTTGTTTAGCCAAATTCAATAGCTACATTTATTGAGCCAAAAGTACAATAGCTAAAAGGTCAGTCCATTGATTGACAACATTATTAGCAAAAAACATTAAAAAATTAAAATTGTTTTCTTTGGCAAAAAAAAGTTAAAAAAATTAAATCAAAATATAAATTCTTTTAATATTTTATTCAAACTCTTACTATTTTTAAAAAATAATAATATTCTTTATTCATAACTTAGTTACTATCACTACAATTACATATAATTGTTAATATCAAATATACAGAAGGGTAAAATTGTTCATTTTGAATAAAAAGCAAAAAAATTAATTTTTATATCCAAACAATCAATTTCGAAAAAATTAGTTTAAAAATTAAATTACCAAATAACTTATTTTGAATCAAATTTAACTTTTTGATTAAAATCGCAAAAAAGTAAAAAAATAATGTTTAAACTAGTTAGGATTTAAAGCCAATAAAGTGCATTTTTTAGTAATTGGCTATATTTTAGCTTTAAAAAATAAAAATAAAGATAACAAGGCTGATAAAAATATTAATTCTAACAACACTCAAAGAGGGACGGAATCATGCTAATTATATTTGCATGAGCCAAAATGAGTAATGATCGACTTTCCTTTAAATATTGAATGAAAAAACCCGAAATTCCAAGATCTTAATTACTGTAATTGTATTTTACCATTCTAAGAGCATCAGAATAGCTAAATGAGATTTTAGATATTTTAGCTAGTTAAATATAAAAAGTAGAAATACAAAAAATTAATATTTAATAGACTAAAAAAAAGCTAAGCCTTTATTTGGTTTAGCTTTTTTTTTACAAAAAAGTTGCTTAAAAATCTCTTAAGAAGCTCGCCTTCCTATATCCGTGATGTTCGAAGTGAATTAAGCACTACGATCCTGACTCTTCTTAGTTAGATTCATTCCTCTGTCCCTCAATTTTTTTTCCTCTTCAATTTTAGCTCCCTTACACTCTCGGATATTGAAAATGAACTTTTAAAGCAAAATTTCCTTTATCTCGCAGTTCGTCTTGAACCACAACGCTATTTGTAGCTTTAACAAATCCATCATTCGAATTAAGTTATTTTTATAATTTTGAGATTTTAATCTTTGTAAAATTTCTAGTTGAATTAGGAGTTGTGGTCTTTGATTAGCATAAGTTTTTGAGTTTAAAATGAACTCTAAGAGAAGTTATGATTGATTTAGTCTAAGTAGAAGTCTTATTTAAAGATAATAGACCGAAGAATAAGACCTAAAACTTAAAGTATAAATGATTAAAGAAAGTTCAAGTAAGCTCGAGCGGTCGCTAGTTTAATTAAAATTAAAATTAAAATAAAAAACAAGGCAAAGAGGGAAGAAACCATGCTAATTCTATTTGCAGGAGCCAAATAAGTAAAGATTGACTTTTCTATAAATATTGAACTATAAATCCCGAAATTCCAAGATCTTAATTATAATTGTAATTTACCATTCTCAAAATATACATTAGAATAAACAAATTAGATTTCTACACATTTTAGCTAACCAAATATAGAAAATCGATATTTTAACGGTCTTTGATTGGCAATTTTGGTCTTTTAACTTTTTGATTAAAAATACTAAAAAGTTAAAGTTGTCTATTTGGCCAATAGATAAAAAATCAAAAAGTCAAATCAAAATACAAGTTCTCAAAATATTTTATTCAAACTTCTATTATTTTTAAAATATAATCATAATTCTCGTTCATAACTTATTTACTATCAATACTAAATACATAAAATTATTAATATCAAATATATAGAATGGTAAATTTGTCCATTTTTAACAAAAGCAAAAAAATAAAATTTTTACCCAAACAATTAACTTGAAAAAAGTTAGCTTAAAAGTTAAGTTATTAAACAATCTACTTTAAAGTCAATTTAACTTTTTGGCTAAAAGCGCAAAAAGCAAAAAAAAAAATAATTTAGCTTTCTGCAAGACTTTTTTGGCTTTTAAATTTTTTTTTATATTTGATAAAATCTTTTTACTTTGCTTATTCCACGCAAAGAGACGAATCTGGAAATATAATTTTTTTATTACCAAAACTATTAAAAAAAGGTTAGCTATACTTTTTTGTTTAGCTATATTTGTTTGTCATTTTTAATCTTTTTTTATACTTTTTAAGCATTATACATTTTTAAAAACATTAAAATTTTAACAAATTAACTAAAATTAATGATATATCAAAAATTAAAAAATATATAATATTTCACCAATTCACTAATTTGTTTATATTTATATTGAAAAAAATATGAAAGATACAGACACAATCAAAACAATTTATTTAAAAATATTATTACTCAAAAAAAATATATACGCGAGAGAAGCGAGTCTCATCAAATTTGTGTCGTCGGGATTTGTTTACTCAATCAAGCAACTTTTATTCGTGAGAGTCGAGACGGGGCATCTCTCTCTCTCTATATATATATATAATCGGTTAAATTTTTTTTATATTTAGGTTTTATTTATTTTAATATAAAATATTTTACCATAAAAAATATTTTATATGTAAAATAATTTTGTAAAACTTTTTTATTACTTGTATTTTATGGTGTTTTGTTGAAATTTAAAAAAATAAAAATGAAAGACGAGTGTGATCAAATGCGGAAAAAATTCGGATGAAAAATTTCAAAAAAATTTTAAAAGGATTCATGTGGAAATAATTTGCGTCTCATTTTCTTATTCTTATTTGATATGAGACTGACCAAATGTGACAAGAATTGTGTGAATATATATTTCAAAATTAATTTACGAGTTAATTTTTTGTAGGTTAAATTTAGTCTAATAAAGTAAAATATTTTATTAAAAAATATTTTTTACATAGATATTATCAACTAAATAATAAAAATTAAATAAAATATTTTATTTAAAAAATTTTTACATTGAAACAAACAAAGGCTTAGTCCTTTGTGTCACTAATCCTGTGACAAGTTCGATAAATTATCACTATATTATTTTAGCTACAGATTATAAATAATAACTCTGTGACGAATTTTTTTTATTGCCAGTAAAGATTTTTAATAAAATTTTATTATCACTACCAATTTTCTTAGTGTGTTTAGTTATGCAGTATATAAGGGTCCTGTTTGGAATAATTTGTGCACTTTTTGCTAATTTTTATTTTTTTGAATATTTTATATATTTTTTGTCAAATTTTTTTACTTTTCTTTTGAACAGTTAAAATAACAATATATATATATATAAACCAAATAAGGGTGAAAAACACCAATTACTTGTGAAGACAACCTCCACAAAAACAAAAACACCCGTCAAAAAGAAAGAAAAAACAAACACTGTAGTTGCAAGGAAAAGAGAAAAAAACCCCTACCCCGCTTGTTGATGATGAATCAACAAGAAACAAAGCACAGTTAAGATATAAATGTCAAGAAGTTGAAAACTATATCCTCTACCCTATAAGATCTATCCCTTAGCTTTTCTTTCATCCACAAGCTTGTTCTCACATTCACTAAGTAGACAGTGATCTCCTCACAATCTATCTTTTTATTTTAAAAAATCAATTTGTTCATAGCCAGCCGAAGGGATCAAATAGCTGCTATGAATGTAATATTCCACAACTGACTCTTCAATTGTTTCTCTCTACCCTTCACTCATGTTTTATAGAGACCCAACAAAGTTTCTGGGGAAACCCATTGTCTTTTTCACTATCGAATCAAAACAGACCATACCTTTCATGTCACTAAACAATTCACAAAGAGATAGTTAACTGATTCCTCGTCCTAATTACAAAAGACACCTTTAGTTAATGGAAGGTCAAGTTTCTTTATTTATCTGAATCGTTCCAATGAATAAAATCAATAACTAAATCTATATATAAAAAGATGAAATTTTTTTTATTAAAGATGAAAATAACAACATAAAATATGGCTTAGCGGCTTATTTTGATTTATTTTTATCTTTTTTAATTTTTTTTTAATTTTTTAGTTAAAATATTTTAATGAGAAGAGTTCAAAAAGTATAATTTTTTGGTCAAAATATTTGGTAATAAAATAAGTATTTATGTTATATTAAATTATTTATTATTAAACAATATTTTTGTAAAAAATATATGTATACATATAATATTTTATACCAATAAACTCAAAAAAGTACTCAATTTTTCGTGATAATGATACATATCGTAGATAATGGAGTTATTTTATTATTATTACTTATAATAATAATAATAATAATAATAATAATAATAATAATTGTTGAAAAAATATCAATAAATTGATATTTTTAAGTACAATAATTAGAAAAAACAAGCAACACCAGAATAGACTGAGATGCGGATATCTCGCTTTCTTTAAGGAGATTCAAGCCCTCTGCTGTTGGCAAAGCCAGAGACCAATGCAGCAGACTTTTAAAATTTGACTTGTCTCTCCCAGGATACAACAGCCCAACTGATCGTTGTACAGCTCAAACAAACTCTGCATAAATTGTAGAATCCAAAACTCCACCAACAAGAACACCCTTATTTGCTCCATAATATCTGAAGTATTTTATATGAAAATGTTGTTTTTCTTTTTTCTCTCACACTTGAAACGAAATGGATGTTGATCTATATATATGGAGAAAAATGAGAGAATGAAAGGATAAGATTATAAATGGATGATTGGCCAGATTCATCCATTCATGAATGGGAGATGAACAAAAATAAATAACATTAATGTATATGCATATTAACATTCATGAATAAATAACATTCATTTAGTACTAATATTTATACATTTATGTATATACATATTAATTTAATAATAACATTCATTTTTTATAAATATATTCATCTTTCATAAATATTTTCATTTTTCATATAAGAAAACTATTAGTTTCCACCATTTATTCAATTAACTTAATTAATATTAAAAATGTCACCAACATTTTTCCACTCATTTTTTATATTTATAAAAAAGAAAAATAAGATTAACGGGCAAAGATGGACTATTCTGCATCATGAAGGTGTGCTCTGCATTGAACCTTCACTAGTGAGACAACAATCTCTATTCCGGAGTCAATAGTGTGCTCTGCATTGAACTATGACTTCTTAGGGAAATAAAGCATTCATGTTCACACATAATAATTTAGGTGTTGACATGAGCTTTATTAGCTAGCACATTACGACCTTGTGCTGATCACAATTTTCATGAGTGCATTTGAAATTAAGTTATAATCTCATAGGAAGCGGCCCCACTTCCACACTCACATATGCAAAATTCGTCAAGGGTGCTCCTATAATTTTAGCACCCCACTCATACGAGCTACCGATTTTCGTTAAGAGTTTTTTTAAAAACTCACTCCTCTAAACATTACAGGATAAATGCACTCACACCATAGAGATGGACAAAAAATAGTGCATTTTTTATTCCGATCACCTTATGATTCGTTTGTCCCATTGAACCCGGTTACAGGATTTCTGGTCCCCGGGTTGAGTACCCTCATACGTGGTTCATGATTGTATGGACTTAAGTCCCATCCCCCTCGATGTTCTCCAGACCCTTTCTCTTGCCAAGGCCTTGGTGAATGGATCTGTAAAATTATCACAAGATTTTATATAATCCACATTTATAATGCCACTATTCAAATCAAATCTCACAGTACTGTGCTTTCTTTTTATAGGCCTGGATTTACTGTTGTAATAACGGCTATTCACTCTACCAATGGCGGCAATGCTATCACAATGAATAAGCACAGGAGGAATTGATTTTTCCCATAATGGAATTTCATACAACAAATCTCGTAACCAATTCGCCTCCTCATATGCTGAAGTCAAAGCTATAAGTTCACCTTCCATAGTTGAATTAGCAATAATAGTTTATTTTTTTGACTTCCAGCATATTGAACCACCACTTAGTGTAAAAATATAACATGTGGTAGAAAGAGAATCACTTGACAAAGTATTCCAATCAGCATCACTATATGCCTCAAGTACAGTAGGATATTTTTTATAAAACAAGCCATAAGTTTTGGTACCATATAAATATTTTATTACTCTTTCCATGGCATGCCAATGATCAACACTTGGCTTGCTAGTAAATCTGCTAAGTACTCCAACTGCATAAGTAATGTCAGGTCTAGTACAATCAATCGTATATCACAAACTCCCAATCATGCTAGTATACTGATTTTGATTAATCACATCATTATCATTTTTAACAGAAAAAAGATGTGTGCTAGCAGCAAAAAGAGTAGCTATATGCTTACAATCATAAAAATTATATTTTTTCAAAAAACTTTCAACATAATGCAACTGATCAAGAAAAATTCCATCACCAATTTTAGTGATTTTCATCCCTAAAGTAAAATTAGCCTCTCCAATATCTTTCATATCAAAATATCTACTAAGCAGATTTTTTCGTCTCATTTATAATATGCAATCAGATCAAAAAATCAGCAGATTATCCACATAAAGGCTAATAATCATATGTGAATTGTCAAAAGATTTATAGTAGATGCACTTATCGTATTCATTAGATTTGTACTTATTTTCAGTCATGCAGGAATTAAATTTCTCATACCATTGTTTGGGAGCTTTTTTTAAGCCATAAAGGGACTTAATTAGTTTACACACCTTTTTTTCTTGTCCAGGCTCTACAAAGCCTTCGGGCTGATCCATATAAATTTTTTTTTATCAAGGTCCCCATTTTAAAAAAGCTATTTTTACATCAATTTGATAAATTTTCAAATCAAAAATTGCAGCCACAGCAATTAGTAGTCTAACGGATGTTACCCGAGTAACCGAAGAAAATGTATAAAAAAAGTCAAGATTGGCCTGTTGTTTAAAACCTTTTGCAACAAGTTTTGCTTTATATTTATCAATAGTTCCATCGAATTTTAGCTTTTTTCGAAGAACCCATTTACACCAAATGGATTTACAACCGGACGGTAAATTTACCAATTTCCATGTTTGTTTAGAAATCAGTGAATCCATCTCATCATTTACAGCCTCTTTTAAAAAAATAGCATCAGGTGATATTAAAATTTCTTATAAACTAAGAGGAGAGCCATCTACATTAAAAATATAAAAATCAGGGCCAAAATCTTTTTCAACTCTAGCTATTTTACTTCTTCTAAACTCAACATCAACATTTTCTTAATTTTGAAAAAGAGGGTTAGAAAAGCTCGGTTCAATTGAAATATTTTCAGAAAGTATTTGACCCCCACTATTTCTAGATTTAAAAGCAGATTTTTCTTCATGAAAAATGGCATTACCCGATTCAAAAATAATATTATTTTTTATATCTAAAAATCTATAAACTGTATTATTTACCGCATATCCAAGAAAAGCACATGTGGTAGCTCTTGCCCCTAATTTTGATTTTTTAAGATCTACAAGTCTCACAAAAACTGAACAACCCCAAACTCTTAAGTGTCCCAAATTTGGCTTATGCCCCTTCTACTTTTCAAAAGGTGTGATTTTAATTTTTTTATGTGGCACTCTATTTAACATATAGCAAGCAGTCAAAACTATCTCATCCCAAAGTTTTGAGGGAGCACCTGAATCAATAAGTATGGCATTTGTCAAATCAATCAATGTTCTATTTTTTTTTTCAGCTACACCATTTGAAGCGGGTGAGTATGGTGGTGTAATCTCACGGATAATTTTTAAAAACTGAACAAACGAGTTGAATTCAGAAAATTCATACTCTCGGCCTCTATCACTTCTAATTATTTTTATCTTTCTACCGAATTTATTTTCAGCTTCTTGAAGAAAAATTTTAAACTTCTCAAAAATATCACTTTTATTTTTTAGCAAATATATATAAGTATATTTTGAAAAATCATCAATAAAAGTAATAAAATATTTATTTCTACCACGGGTTAAAATTCTTTCAAATTCACATAAATCAGTATGAATTAGTTCTAACAATTCGGTAGTTCTTTTAACACTTTTATGAGGCTGTTTTGTTATTTTTGCTTGACTGCAAACTTCACATTTTTAAAATTTTTTTGTCAATTTGGGAATTAATCCGAGATCACTCATGATTCTCACATATCTACTATTAATATGACACAAGCGAGCATGCCACAAATTTAAAGAAGACAACATGTAAACATAACTAGTAGATGGTTTATTAAGCTCAACGTTCAGTTTCAACATTCCATCACAAGCATAACCCTTACCCACAAAAATCCCTTTTTAGTTATTACATACCGATTAGATTTCATAGTTTGCTTGAAACCAGTCTTATTGAGATGATAACTCGACACCAAATTCTTCCTCATGGACGAAGTGTAAAGCATATCTTTCAAAGTAAGCACTCGTCCAGAGGTGAATTTCAAATCTACCTCACCACTCCTAAAAATCTTGGTTTAACTAGAATCACCAAGCATAATTAGTTTTTCTTTATTGAAGGGAGTGTATACTTTGAACCAATCTTTGTCATAGCAGATGTGCCTATTAGTACCAGAGTCTGCCCACCACCCTTCCACAGATTGCACCATAAAAATGTCAGTAATCATCACCACAAATGGCTCCTCGGTAACGTTGGCTTGAGGAAAAGAGTCACGCTTTCGGAACTTGCAAACTTGAGCCATATGTTCACTCTTGCTACAGACAAAACATCCATTATAATGTTGATTTTGTGGAGGGGGTCCTTGGTTCATATTTTTCTAGTTATCTTTAAAGTGAGGTTTACCACGGGTTTTAAAGTTCTTTTTATTCGGTTTCATATAAGCATTCTTAGAAAACTGATTTTTAGGTAGGTTATTATTTGCAGAAACTAAATTTATCTTTGTGGAATGTTCATTATCCTCTTGTGTCATTAGTGTATTTTGGCCTCTAGCCTCATTCTCTACGCGGATGAGTGTGGTTAAAGTTTCTAGAGATGTCTTCTTTTGCTTGTGTCGCATTGTCTTTTGAAATTCTCTCCACGATGGTGGAAGTTTGTTAATGATTCCTGCCACCACAAGATTGTCCCCAATCTTAATGCCTTCATATCTCATTTCTGCAACTATCATCTGGAAATCTTGAGCTTGCTCTACAACGAACTTTCCATCTACTATTTGATAACGAAAAAATCGACTAGCAGCATACTTCTTTGCACCTGCCTCTTCAGTATCATATTTGCTTTGTAAAGCTTTCCAAATTTTCTTAGCAGAAAAGTAAGTTGTATCATAGTAACCATAAAAATGATCCGCAAGACAATTTAAAAGATAATAGCGACAGTTATACTCATCTTTGTTATATTTCTCCACTTTCTCTACATGGGCTTCATACTATTCGTCAGTCATCACATCGGTAGCAATTTTGATCGGATTCTTCTCGGTGAGACACATCGGTAGCAATTTTGATCGGATAGCAATTTTGATCGGATTCTTCTCGGTGAGACACATCGGTAGCAATTTTGATCGGATTCTTCTCGGTGAGAATGTAAGCAGCCTTGAGAAGGCTAAGGTAGAAAAGAACATTTTCTTTCCACCTCTTGAAATGAGCTCCCTTGAAATGGCAGGGCTTGTTGAGATCGCCAATGCCTTCATTTATTTTTTCTGGTGCTTGCTCCATTTTTGAATCTCCTTAAAATTGTTGAGAAAATACCAATAAATTTATATTTTTGAGTACAATAATTAGAAAAAATAAGCAACACCAGAATAGGCTGGGGCGCCGATATCTCGCTCTCTTTAAGGAGATTCAAGCCCTATGCGATTGGCAAAACCCGAGACCGATGCAGCAGACTTTTAAAATTTGACTTGTCTCTCCCAGAATACAACATCCCAACTGATCATTGTGTAGTTCAAACAAACTCCGTATAAGTTGTAGAACCCAAAACTCCACCAATAAGAACACCCACTACTACAATAATAGTCAATGATCTCGCTTAGAAAAATAAAAAAATCTCTATTTTTCGTAAAGCGTGATTTAAAAAATTAAGAATACCTTTTAATCTTCAATAACTGAGATAGTTTGTTATTTTATTATAGCTTTACATATCGGCTATTTTAAAACCGAGATGCCTTCTTTTGTAATCTCATTTATTTAGTAACCGAGATGGTACAATTTGTTAAATCACTTTATATCTCGGTTATATAAAAATTGAGATGCTTTATTCCCAAAAAAAAACTTACGCGGGAGACAGAGCAACTCACTCACGCACGGCTTGGGTTCCTAATCTCCATTCACCAAAAATCATTTGCGCCCAAATCTCCCCATCTCCCTCGCGTTTGTCTCGCTCTCTGATACCGAAAACCCTAGTGCCCTAATCGACCTAGCTACCTCGCGTTGCTCTCGCTCTCCATCGCGGAACTCTCCTCCGCTAAACTCTCCATCGCATTGAGTTTTCACTTTATGGATGATCTTTGCATTTCCTTTTCGGCTCACTACTATGATTGGGAAGCTTGCACTCGCATTTTGGCTTCTCTCCGAGGTATGTTTTTTCAATCTGCTTTGTTTTCTTCTTGTTTCTTGCTGATTTGATCTATATTTGGTTTGTCTTGGTCTGCTTGGTTGTTCGCGACTTCGTGTTCTTCTCTTACGCTTCTTCAATGTTAATATGAGGTTTTTGTTGCTCTTTTCTTGATTGGTTTTAAGGGTTTTGATTTTCCTGTTTTGTTCTTTTTTTGTTAGCTTGGTTGAACAATATTTTTTGGCTTGCGTTTGGCGTTTATTGATTTTTTGTCTTGTGTTTGTGGTTTATTTTGGCTAACCGATGCCACCCTCTATTCTGGTCCTATGTTTGGTGCTGATCCCATGATGAAACCTCACCAGTTACCAGCAGCGCCCATCATCTCTAGCGCTGAATATTTGTCCATCATGAAGCACATGGGTGAACTGGAGGAGAAGGCGGTTATTCTCAGCAACAAACCTGCAGCTATGCCACCTGAGAAAGAGGAAATACTTAACGCTGCTTTGAGTCAAGTTGATGCCTTGGAGCAAGAGCTTTCTACAACCAAAAAGATACCCCCCATCTGGTTCTTTTTAACTTTTATGTGGTGGCTAGAATTGAAAATAACAGTTCAAATGATGGGATTCAAAATAATTTGTTCATTATCAAATATACATGTGCCATCATTAACCGCAAGAATAATGCCTACTTTTTTGCCCGTCCGATGAGGAATCTCTGCATTGTCAATTTTATCTTCAAAAATTCTGGCATTTCTCTCCTCAACTAAATCGCCCAAAAAAAGTGAACAAATAATTACACTCCCACAACGTTTTTGCCTTCTTATTTACTACCAATTTCTCTTCAATCAACCATCATGTGGGTACTTATAATCAAAACCACCCAACTAATTTCGACTTCTCGAAACAGCCTTTGGCATAAAGACAAATAATCTATATATATTTCTCATTTTTCCTACACCCAATACACCACAGAGGACACAGATTGCAATGAGGTGCCTCTTTTGGATTTTGTCATTGGTCATGAGACTTTGATGAGCCATTATCCACTTGAAAATCTTAACCTTTTAGGACCACAATTGCTTGCCAAATTTTTTTACAGCAACAAGAAAGAGGGAAATAAAAGTTAACATTAATTGTGATCTTTGTTGCTGAAAATGGAATGCTCATATGAAGCAAATTGTCACTATTTGGTTTCCTATTGAAAAGGATAATTGACCTTGTGGCAACAAAATGCAACTAAACTAACAGATTCATTCATTTATAATTTATGATAGTTGTGTTTCTTGTGCAGGCTCTTGAGGATGTTCTCGTTCAACAAGAGGAGCTCCTAGCGTACGTTGAGAAGAAGAAGAAGAAAAAGAAGTTTTTTGGTTTCTGAATGCAGAACCATCTAACTTACAAACAGAGGTTCTGCTTCATAGTTGATATAAGTACCATTTGCTGTAAAAATCATATAGGATAATAATTGTTATAAGTAATAGTGAAACTGGTGGCGATGGTGATTTTAATCCCACATAAACTACCTAATGTTCAATTTGAGTCATTGTTTGCTTGGTTGAAGTTCTCATATTGTTGTATAATATACAGTTTGACATTCTTTGATGGTTGTGCATATTTTGAATAAAATTTGGCATGTTTTTACTAACTAAATAAAATTATTTTCCGTCGAGATCGACAAGGGAAATGAATTATCATGCGATTGAGTTGACAACTACCTCACTTCACTTTGTCGTTCGATAATGCCATCGAGATTGATAATGCCTTGTTTCACGACTTGAAGTTTTGCAAGAAAAAGGCCCTTGGCATTGAATTTGTGAAGCACTTTAGGCCCCATCTTGGACTCATTGAAGGACTCACTGTGAGTTCTTTGTCTTCATTCGTGTGTATGTCCATGTTCTTCTATTTGTATTCTTACTTGCTTGCTTTGGTCTCTACACTTTGTTGTCGCTGAATATGAATGAATATTTATATTCTTGTGTAGTGAAGTGGTTTTTTATCAAAATATTCCAGTGTCTCTTGTATGTCGTTTTGATATTCACAGTTTTTGTGGTTTATATACGGTTAGTTATTTTCTTCATTCCATCCCTATCAGGTATTTTTATTGTTAGTATTGTTTAGAATAATTTGGTCAGGTTTCAGTCAGTTCTCAGTTTATAGTTTCATTTTTTCTGGCAGATATATCATGTTTAATTGCATTATATGTAGAAATATATTATTTCTTGAAGTGCATGGGACGTATCTATTTTTTTTTTGTTTTTTTGCTAGAGTGAACCAAAAAAGGTGATTATTTACATGAGTTCCAAAAAGGCAAAAACTTGAGTTTGTCCTTTTCATTGCTACCAACCATAATGCCGTGGGATGTATGACTAATTCAGCAAAAATGCAGGTGTTTAATTATGTTCACATTTGGTTTCACGTGCAGGGTGGGTGGTCGTTGCTACACGTGGATCAACTTAGGTGCCTATTGTAGTTGGAAAACCATCAACTTTTATCAGGGACTTCTTACTAAAAAGTAAGCAGGATATTTTTTGAGCTCTTTATAAATATATTAACATCAAGTTAGTTTTATGATACATCTATCGAGCCTACCTCTATACTTAATCACACAACTCCTAATTGGGACCAGAGTCACCTAATGCATCAAACGGATCAGTAGTCCAATTGAAGTCATTATCTAATTTAGGAAAATTAATATGTCTGTCAACTTTTTGGAGACTATAATTTTGTCTAAGGTCAAGACTATGAGTAATTGAATATTGAAGTGGAATATATTCTCTCGAAAGAGGAGGACAACTCCAGTTTGGAAAGTGGTTCAGGTATAAATGGTCTATTTTTTTTTATCTCAGTGGTAATTATTAATTTTTTTAAAATTAATATCTTTGTATGTGGTGCCCCCAACAACGGTCAAATGAAGAATGTGGGTTTTATGTGATGAGATATATAAAAGACTTGATTAGAGATCGGACCATTTTAGACAGACAAAATATAAGAACAATTTTACTTTTGAGTATTATTTATTGCTTCACTAGAATTATTATTAGTTAATTTTTTTTCTAAATGATATCTTGTAATTTAATAGAAAACAAATGTACATGGAAACTGAACTTAATGAAGTGCGAGTTGAGTGGATCAATTTTGCTTTTTAAAATATGTGATCGACCTACTCTGCAAGTAGAGATGTGAGTTTTATTTTTCAACCACGATTATTTAAATGCATGTGATTATTTTAGCTTTGATCATTATTATCAATATTTGTTCATTTGATATGTTAGAGGGTTGAATTTGTTCATAGTTATAATCATAAAGTTTAATATCAACACAAGTATTATTTTGTAACATTGGTGGAGTCCATGTAAGACTTCAAACTGTATTTTTAAAACTATTGTAGGTAGGGGAAGAACAATGGAGTATCAGGGAGTATGGATTAATTTGGAGCTCTATTGAGATTGATAAATTTTAGTTATTTTTAACTATAGTTATTGTTATGAGATTGATGGATAGCTATTTTTAGATTGATGAATTTGAGATGAGTAATTTTGAACTAATTTGAGACGAATAGTATTTTTAATCAGAGTTAGCTATTTTTAGATTGAAGAATTTGAGATGAGTAGCTTTTTTGTTAGAGTTATTTTAAAAAATTGTGCATTGTTTTGAGATTAAATTTGAGCTATTTTGTTATATTGTGTATTGTTGAGGTGTTTTGATACATTGAATTTGAGATGTATGGTTGTATTGTTAATGTTGTGATTAAAAAGTTGTGTAATAATAAGTATGTTTTTAATTAATAAAAACAAGTACTAATAGCTGCCTACGTTCATCAAGAACAAATGGCGTTAAAAAAATTAATTTTTAAAATTTTTATCTCGGCTATTAACCGTGATTAAAAGTATATCAAAATCTCAATTTTTAAATTTTTACATCTTGCTTACTAACCGAGATTGAAAGTATATCATCTCAGGTTTTTACTACTTTTTATCTCGGTTATTAAACGAAATTGTTTTTATATTTCATCTCGCTTAATACTTGAGATTAAAAGTATACTATCTCAGTTTTTTTTCGCTTTTTATCTCGGTTAATAATAGAGATTGTTGTTATATTTTCATTTCGTTTACTAACCAAGATTACAAGTATACCATTTCGATTTTGATTATTTTTCATCTCGGCTAGTAACTGAGAATAGCGGTATACCATCTCAGTTTTGCAATACTTTTTATTTCAGTTAATAACCGAGATTGTTTGTGGGACCTTTTAATCACGCCCGATACAGCTCGGTTTAAGAATTGAGATGGTATGCTTTTAATCTCGGTTTATAACCGAGATCATTTGCGATTTTTGTAGTAATGACCCTTCTTTGACCCGTAATCTCTGAAATATTTTATATGAAAATGTTATTTTTCTTTTTTCTCTCACACTTGAAATGAAATGAATGCTGATCTATATATATAGATCAAAATAGAAGAATGAAATAATAAGATCATAAATGGATGATTGGTCAGATTCATCCATTCATAAATAGGAGATGAACAAGAATAAATAATATTCATGAATATACATATTAACATTCATGAATAAATAACATTTATTTAATAATAACATTTATATATTTATGTATATACATATTAATTTAATAATAACATTCATTTTCTATAAATATATTCATCTTTCATAAATATATTCATTTTTCATATAAAAAAATTATTAGTCTCCACCATTTATTCAACTAACTTAATTAATATTAAAAATGTCACCAATAATAATAATAATAATAATAATAACCCCATTCATTCATGTTTTATAATAATATAAGAAACACATGAAGATGGAATATGAGCTATTTTCTTATCCAATCAATCATTCGGGACACCACGCTTGTCTCCGGAGGTTGAGGCCATGATTTGGTGGGCTTGCATGTCTTTGCTTCCAACTGCCATAATTTGTTTTGTAACTAATTAAGTTTCGTTTGACTTGCCGCGTAAAAACTAATCTTTTTTTAAAAAGTTTTTTTAGTGAATATTTTTTAGTATTAGTGCAAATAAATATACTTTTTATATTTCTCCCGTTACGAAAAAATAAAAAACTAAATATTTTTTTATCAAAACCTAAAAAATGTTTATATAAGACGAAAAAGTCAACTTAAATAGATTTTTTGACTTTTTTTAATTTTTTAGTTTTTAGTGAATTTTTTTAAGTGAGCTCTAACCGGCCTACTTTTTAGAATTATCTTATGACGAGGAACTAAAAAAGTAAAAAATTTAACCAAAAAAAAATACACTTTTGCTGACAAGCTTTTGGCGACGAAAGTGGCAATATTTGGTCGGTAAAAGATTTTGGCGACTAAATAATGACATTTGCCGACTACAGCCGACCAAAAACGAAAAAAGCTCCGAAAAAAAGCCACTTGACTTTTAAGTCCAAACATAGGCTAACTTTTAATTTGTCTTTTGATTTAAAAAATAAAATGAAAAAATGACATCTTTTTTTGTAAGAGAAATTTCATAAAATTGAACTAGCAATAAACTCGTACATAGTACGGATTAATATACTATTAATTTTAAATACTATTAATTTAATGAACTTGTGCTATGCATGGGTCAATATACTACTATTCTTAAATACTATTAGTATTTTTCACAAATTATTTAAATTCTTACATGATAAGAATAAATTATTTGCCAATTTGGCATTCAATCCTTTTGGGCAGTGGAAGCAAGCCAAGATGGGCAAAGGTTTATCCAATTAATTAACTTGCTTTACTATCCAAACACAAAGTGTGCTTTACTATCCAATTAATTAGCCTCCCACTTGATAAAATTAAAATTAAAAAATTTGTCAAAAAAATTAAATCGCTGTGTGATAAGACGAAATTATCTTTCTTAAATATTACAAAGTAATTCTAACACTGGCAATAATAAAAAATAAATTTGTCATTTTAATATAATAAGAAAGCCGAAAAGTTTTTTCTTATTATCAAACGCTGGTCCATCTTTATTGAGTATGTGAGATACAAAGACGGACTAGCATTGTGTTGGAATTTAATCACTAATTTTCGAATACGAACAATAGCACATCTATGTAAACATTAAAGAAAAAATGACAAAAAAATTTACGTAGTTCGGTGCAACCTGCCTACGTTTACGAATAAAAAAAATAATTCATTATAATCGTTGAATGTATAATCATGAGATGAAAAAAACCCAAAACCCGACACCTATAATCGAGCATTGAAACAAATTCCGTTTTCCCGCTAAAAAATTACCCTCGTGCCTCTGGTATTTTTTTACTTTTCCCTACATCTCTACTTTTTTTTATTCATCTCTCTACACAGCTAAATCCTATAACGCTAACTCTTATATAATAATAAATTATACACATATTAAAATTCTTATAAATTCATGATTCCAACCTAACCTAAATACATGTAAATAAAGTTTTAATTATATTGATTTACAGAATTCAAAACATACGCACAATACGTTGTCATACTCCAAATCTTATTTACTTAATAAAAATAGTACTTTGTAAATAATATCACATAGTATTGTGCAGTTACTAAATAATTGCTCGAATTTGAGGATTCATACACAAGAAACTTGTGATTTATGGAAGCCTTCCATCACAAATTTAATTCCCTCCACCCTCTTTAATTAATCTTTCCAAAGTTCATGCGTTTGGTTGATGTGCTAATGAAGACGAATCTTAAACTTAATGAATTTAAGCATGGTTGGGTGTGATCACGATCATCACGCCGCAATTCCATGTCAAAGTTTAACAGTTTTATGTTTGTCTTGCTTAATTAATACATTTAAAAGAGCAAAAGAGAATGTATTTGTATATACAAAATGTAAAGAGAGTGAATATACACATTTCAAGGCATTCATTTCTCTTTTACTGCAATAAATTTGCGCTTATCTCATTGATTTGAACCACCACGCTATTGGATCACATATTTTTTATAAAAAAATAAGTGACAAATATAACCATCTATTTTTAAGTATTAACGTAATTTGATTATGAGACTATATGTATATTGAGCCCTCTCGAGTTCTAAGAGTTATAAAGGAATCAAATATCAAGTGATATGGTACAATTATAAATATTGATGTAATGAAACTCATTTAATTAAAGTACTCCCGTTATATCTAACACGTGAATATTTCACATCAAATTAAATGATAGATTAATTTGATAAAATATGTTGGACTCTGAAATATTATTAATTGGGTAATTTTGGATGATCCTACAACATTGTGTGGCAATGCCTATCCATATATATATATATATATATATATAATGCTTTCATTCCAATAACATAGTGAAAAATATCACCGATAAAATAATATTTCAACCATTGTTATTAATTAGAAGAGAAACAAAAAAATAACTGTGCATCTAACTTTCTTATTTCTTAAGAAGATTACATAAGTAATAATACGTAATAACTCAAGGAATTTCTTTTTGATGGGGTCATTAGGAATTAATTATTTGTTTCTATAGCAATATAAAATACCTTAAATTTCTACAGTAATATAAAAAGTCCTAAATTTTTAAAGCAATTTGTCAAATTTTCTCACACAAATATTTTACACAATTCTCAAACAGTTAATCAATAACTATTTATTATCAATGAAGAAATTAACATTTTTCATATGGGAAATAAATTTTTTTCATTAAGAAATACAAAAATTCTACAATCAAAGATTTATAAAATCAAAAATTTTTACAATCACAAATTTTTTTATCATAAATTCTAAATTTCCACAATGTACAATCTCATCCTATATAAAGATACAATACAAAAAGTTAAAAAATTTTCCCAAATTAAAAATCATAAACCCTTAATTTCTACAATTACACGCTATATCGGTAGTCTTCGAAGGAAAAGTGAGTTTCTGTTCGATCAAATTTGGGAATGGCCAAATTGAAAGGGAGGAGTTGGGTGTGGGCAAGATATTAAGTACAACTATGCAATCTATATTTTTTGTAATAAAATTTATAAATGCATAAAGTATTTATAGATTATGTATTTAAAATTTATACTTCAAATATAAATAATTTTAAAAGTGTACTTTGAACGTATATTTTTGGAGTCAAATAAAATTTTTTTATAGAATCAAATATTTTTAAAATTTATATACATACTATAATAATATTATAAAAAAAATTACAACGGGGTCATTTGACCCACACCCTTGAGGGTGGAGTCACCCGTGAAAATACCTAATAATTTTGAGAATATATATATAAAAGCTATATGCTTTAAAGCTTATTGAGAACCATAGAGTAAAATCCCATGTGAGAATTCACTGATTACGGGAACGAAAAGGTGACTTTTCATTTTTATTTCATTGAAGAATGTATCTGTTGCAGGGGAACGAAAAGGTCACCTTTTTTATTTATTTATTTTATTATTATTTCCGTGTAATGAATTCTGAAATGTTTGGTTCATTGGTTATGTACCCCTCCTCAACAAAAGTCATCTTGATTAGGTTAATCATTTTTCTAATTAATTAATGTAATCTCAATTGACACACTAGCCTAATTTAGTGGGAAGCACACAAAGTGAACTATCCAATGCATGGCTCATGCACGATCCATGACATTTGAAACTCGACACATGCAGATTACTAGAGCCAAGTGCTTTCTAATATTAATGAAGGTAAAATGATAAGAGTAACAGAGCTAAGTGCTTTTCAATATTAATGAGAGTAAAATGATAAAGGTAACGTAGTCGAGATAAGAGCATTAACGAAAATAACGTGACCAAACTAGCTAAGAACATTAATGGCGAAAGAATCAAACCTGTAAACCCACTACTACACACCACCCCATGGGATATGAGCCTAACCTACCCCACCTGCAGCATCTGCATGAAGAGTGTATGGTAGGATTCCAATGGGAATCAACCCATATGAGCCTTCAAAAGGGGCATGTGCATCAACCCTTATATAAAGAGGCCAAATTCATATTTTAAGGGACACAACATTCATTCCAAAAACTCAGCCAAACTAAATTTTTAGGACCATTTGGTAGCGTTTACAGTTTTTTATTTTTTGTTTACAAAAAATAAAAAATATATTTTTATTTATTTTTATAAAATAACAAAAACAAAAACATATTTGGTAACATAAATATTTGAAAAGTGGTAGTTAAAGGTTACGGATGAATCCAATCAAAACTTGTTTACAAAACAAGTGAAAATGTATTTTTTCTGTTTTATAAAATTTTGTAAATTTTAAAAATTATTTATAATTTTTTGAAAATAAAAATAATTACTAAACATGTTTTTATTTACAATTTACGAATAACTTTAAAACAAAAATAAAAAACAAAAAATATAAACATTACCAAACGACACCATATTGTTCCTTTGGCTTACTTTTACTCTCAAATTCCCAGCAATTAACTTGCTCGTTAACCTAACGGTTGTCACAACGTGAAAGTCTATTTGATTCAACCGAAAAGATTTGTATGGACTGATTTTTGCTCGTACCTTTTTTGTGCATGGTTTATCCCCACACAAAATCAATATATATAAATATATATATATATATATATATATTTAAATATATATCTTGGAGTTAGATGAAGAAATAAAAAAAAAAAAAAACAATTTGGTGGGGAAATCTTAAAATATAGCTTCACTCATAAATATTTATTTTTAATTCGGAATAGGGGCAACAGAAGATATTTGGATTAACTAAGATATTCATTTTTTAATTAAATCTTGTAATCTCAACGATTGCTTCATCGCATTTAAAAGGTCAGAATTAATTAAGGAGTAAATCTTGCAATTCCATTGCGTAGCTCTT
>JAOTRH010037250.1:0-20497 GCA_034768845.1 Heliamphora exappendiculata
GTTTAATAAAGATGTATTTTCTGGATCCCCGAGCATGTATTTTATGTCGGCGTTGGAAATTCTCCCAACAATAAGTAGCTTAGTATATATGCTTAAACAGAATGAGCAAAAATAGGAGCAACCATCAATTCCTTGTCAGGTCATTCTGTTTAAGAGCCAGGACTAAACGAGTTCTAACATGGATAAAGGGGAAAGAAAAGGCTCCAATAAAATTCAAGACTCTTATCACAACCACCAAATTGCCTTACCACATAGTGTTCGTCTTGCCAAAGAAAGGCCAATTTCTTCCATGAAAGGAAACGTGGGGGAAATGGTAGAAAATTGGTGGAAGTCTAAAAGTCTTTCCTAATCCATCTAAGCCTGAAAGTTTACCATCTAGGCCTGAAGTGTGGTCCTCAATTATTGTCTTGAAGAATGATAAGATAGAAAAAAGTTCTAGTTTCTCTGTTAGTTTCATATCTTAGGGTATCTTGATAGTTTTCTTAATCTCTATAAATCATGTAGAAATTAAGTTGTATGATGAAGACACTGGTTCTTCATTGGCTAGTACAGATTATAGATCTGGATAAGCACATACAAGCTAAAGTCATTAACAATTGAGAAGGTCGCTGCTCTGCAGACCATGTTATCCAAGCTAACCGATCTGACTAGAAAGGAGGTCGCACACAGTAAAAATATGTCCTATAAAAAGCTCACATTGAACTACAAGAAGAAAAACATAACAAGCCCTGAAGTGCTCTCATCCCGTCCAACATACTTCCATATTAGTATTTACCTACATTTGATGCCGATTCATATCGGTGCATGCCTAAATAGAAGCCAATGCTTCAAAAACTTTTTACAGTTGTGAAATGTTTAAAGAACGTAATACAGGCCTGAATAAAAGCATGGGTTTCAAGAACTTTCTATAGTTTTAAAAGCTTTTCAAAATAGCAATGTCACTCAAATGCATGCCAACCAGTTGCTCAAAACTTTTTACAACCTTGTTAACATCAATTTTTTTTTAGTAAAAATGTCTTAGATTCAAATACCATTGTTTGTTTAAAAAAAGGTATTTGAGGAGAACATTGCTTGAATCACATCAGAAATATTATGTGGCGCCTAAAGAAAGAAGTTTTTTTTTTTGATTCCAAGAAAAAAGGGAGTGGTTGATAATTTAAAAAGAGGTGAGGCATGCAATAGTATGGGATAAAAGTGATGAGAGAAAATAAAGAATTGTAATTAAGTGGGAGTAAAATGGTTGATTATGAACTAAAAATAAAAAAAAATAGTTATGAAATGGAACACATGGTAATTGCTAGAAGAATTAGTTATTATTTGCTATGCAAGCTGGAGAAAAAAAATGAAATAATTACTAGTTAAAAGAAACATATAGCATGTGTTGCTTTAAAAAAGAGTCAAAGCATAGAAGTTGATTAGTAGTCATTAGTAGTAGAGGAAGAAGTAGAGACAATTGGAGATAATAGTTATTTGATTGGTCTATAAATTGAGCATTGAAGTGAAAAAAAAATACACGCATCGATAACACATTAAGGCCAGAAATTATTTCTATTTTGTAGCTTATATTTACATATCTTTTTTTTTCGTTCTTAGTTTATATTCACTTATTCAGCTTTAATTTCAAATTCAAGTTTTTTTGTTGCAAATTTATTTTTGTTACTCATAAAAGCACTTGAAAATTTATTGAAAGTTCTCATGATTGAGGCAAAAAGCATTTTGTTTCGAGCTACACTCAATCAACTTGGTTTGAAGTAAGATTTGGTTCAATTCAAACACAATTGAACCCATTCAACTTGACATATTAAATTTTATCCTTAAGCTATGTGCAAACACCAATAATAATATAAAACAATTGAATTAGCCATTATTCCAAAGTGACCCTTGTATACACCAACTCGGCCAACTAAAAATTACAACGGGCTAGGCTGGGTGAAAATAATTTTTAACGTCTGAAAAAATAATGTTAATAAGAGTTATAAATAATAATATAATAAATAAAAAATAGTAATTGATAAGTTAATAATTTTTTTATATTTTAAAAATAATTTTTATACATGTATTTATTTTAAAGATAGATACATATAAAATATTTATTTGATATAAATGGAGACAAAAAAAAAAAGGAGAGAGAGAGAGAGAGAGAGAGAAATAAATATTATTTACACTCTATTTGTTATTGAAAACGAAACGGGGCAATTGGCATCGGTGGTGGGGGAGTGATCCTTTACTTCACAGGGAGGAGAACTGATGGTGGGCCCGGCCCACACACCGTCCACTAACGAAAACCGCATTTTTATTTTTGACATGAGGCACAATAAAGGGCCCACAGACCGCCGACTAATCACTAAACCGTTAGTTTGGTCTACGAGTCTCACCGTTTGGGATAATTAGTTATTTATTTATTTATTTATTTATTTTTATTTTAAGTAATTTTTTTATTATTTAATTAAATTATTATACTTTTAACTCTTTTAATTGATACTAGCTAAAAAAATAAAAAAAATTAATCAAAATATAAAAATTATAAAAAAAATAAAGATAAGCAAAAATAAGTTAATAAACATGGCTTTATATTGTTTTTTTTAGTAATTTTTTTAATTTTATTGCAGAGACAATTCGAAATAATAAAGATTGTTAATTAAAAGATGAAAAAATAATTTTAAAATAAAAATTAACAAAATTTTAAAAATTTAGCCCAAACAGGGCCTTTATTCCTCCCCCTCGCGCCTCGTGCCTTTCGAAACCGATAAATACATTTTTCATTTTACTTTTTTTTTTGGGATAAATATCGTACCATACATTAGTTAGAGTTTGATTCGCCACTCAATTTTTTTAGAAAGAGTACAAGTAAATAGATTTAGAGAATAAATTCATAACAATACAACATTTATTTGTTTCGACGGATTAATAATTTATTTAAATTTATTAATTTAAAATATAGTTTAATTCAATATTTATTTGTATAAAAAAAATTTCGAACTAGTTATCCAGACGAATTATTAATCTGCCAAATAAGAGATAATTTAGTGAGAGGGTGTAGAATTAAGAATGATTAAATTAAAAAGTAAATTTAAAAATATTAAAAAATATTAGAGTAAATAACATAAAATTTAAATTATTAATTTATTTAAGTTAATTTTAAAATAAATGAACTTGTTAGTTTATCTAATTCGTTATTTAATCTTACTCAATTCAAACAAAAAAAAATTAATCCCACATCATTACCAATCCAACCTTACTACTAATTTCATTTAATTCATACCAATTATCAAACGAGTCTTTACTGTGCAATACATGATAAACAGTTATACATTGCATAAATATTTATTATGCAACAGTGTAATGCATGACCGTTAAATTAATGCATTACACAATAATTGTATTGTAAAAAATTCTCATTCAGATATTTAAACAGCATAATTAGCTACAAATAATTGATTCTAATTGGTAAAAATGTATGTTATTTTTATTTTTTAAAATAAAAATATGTTTATTGATAAAAATCAATGATAAGTGGTTGGTTCTATAGTTTAAATTTGTGCACGTAATTAAATTATATTTTGTTTAATTTTTAAACAAAAAAAAACTAATATTATCTGTTTAGCAAAACAGTTGAAAAACTTAAAAGTTAATAAGTCGAATAAGTTGCTAATTTTTAGAATACTCTAATCAAAACTTTTACTATATTTTAAAAATTAATTATTCGGTGCTATGTGTAGACATTAAAATTTTGATGCGGTTTTAGTACCATTTGATTAATTATGATTAATAATTTTTTAAAATTTAATCAAAAGTCAATATAGTAAAACTTTGCAAAGAGATGGGTTCTACAATGGTACACGTCAAAATCTTCCATTAAATAACAAAAAAATGGGAGATAAATTAAAATTAAAATTTTTATTTTTATTTCTATAAGAAGAAAGGATTATTTTTTTCATTTGGAAATAAATCAATTCCAATTCAAATCAAATGGGTTGCAATTCCAATTCAAATCAAATTGGCACCTATTTTCTAAACCTATAAATAGAGGCTCTTGCTAATGAGAAAGAGATTTTTTGTCATGATTGTACACTAAAAATTATAAATTTTATTTAATTTTAATATTTGATTTTATTTTTAATAAAATTATTTTTTTATTTTATGAGAATCTTAATAAGCACTGAATGCAATATTATTTTTTAATATTATATATGGTTATTTTTTATTCTGTACAGTATTTAATCTGGTGTGTAGATTATCGCTTGCACACAGAAAATCAAATTATAGGTTCTTGCAGAATATAAATTTTTGTTCACAATTTAGATGGAATTGAACAAACCATTGGTACGACTGTAGTACAAATTTTTAATAGGCATGTATTGGTTACGGGGAGCAGATAATAGCGTCGTCTATTATTCTGACTCTCTGTGCTAGTACACTTTATGTGTATTGAATAGGACCACATCGAAATAATTAATTTTATACTGACTATATAAATTAATTCACTCCCAAAGATTATTATGAGTGCTTATACTCTTAATTCCAAAATAATTATTATTTACGTATATTTAATATTCGTTGTTTTAATTCATTAAAGGATTCGATCTTTTATGAGTCAATAGTCTTGGTGAGTTGGATAGTAGTATTAATAATATGATGAAATATTAATTATTGATGAAATTTACGTCCCGATTGTTTGGGATTAATGATACCCTCTTAAAAATTTATAAGTTTTGATCAAACAAAACCCTACAAGTAGATTTAATTTCCGATCGACAAATAAGTTATGCAAAGAGTTTAAGAAATTTTAAGAAATCGATTAAATTAAATTGTCAGTAATTAAATTTAATTACCGAGTATCGAAAATCTTAACGTGGGAAGATGAGTTAAGTATTTAATAACAAGAGTTCGAATAATCGATTTTGAAAATATGACTTGGAGTGCAATTACGATTTTTTAGTGATATGAATTATAATTTATGTTTTTATAAAATTACCTTAGGGGTAGGAGGATTTTCATAATTACATTAGAAGCTTAAGTTATATTTTCACGTATTCCCTATTGTGATTAGTTTAGCAGATTTAAGTTCATGAATGATCGTAACCCACTCTACATTCGTGACCCGTATCGAAAATACAGTAGAAAACTTGATCGGAATTTCAACTCGAAGGATTCACATTCGAGGTTTTTGCAGTAATCGAAATCAATCTATTAGATTTAAAAGGTATAATCTCGAATCTAACTTTGGGAGTACATGTTTTATTTTGATTATTCGACATCAAAAAATTTTAATTTGAAGTCTGTTTCAGCGATTGCCCTTCTAGTAATTTTTTATCAAAAATTTGTATTCAAATCAATGATCTCGACAATTTGCCTCCAACACCTTTTACTAAGAGATTTCTCAAAAACTTTTCAAAACTCTCTTTCTACCCAAAACTTTGCTCAAAATTCTTCTCAACGTTCTCGTAAAGAATCATCAAGCACTTTAAAAAAACGTGCCAATTTGTCTATAAGTTCTAACATCAAGCACGCTCTACAAGTCAAATTTCATAGAGTTAACACTTCTGACCAAGCTTCCAAGCCCTCGATTAAAGCCATTTTCTTCAATCTTCTCGATTCAAAAATTAAAGTTATCAATTGGGTCGATTCGAGCTATAGCAGTCGCCAAATTCTAACCATCTTGGAGATCGAATTAGAGATTCATCGTTATTTTCGGTGTTAACTCACATAGAATTGTACCATTTATTTTAAAATCAATAAAATATTATTTTGTGCATTATTTTTTCGTGTACTTTATTGCATACTCGAAATTTATGTGTTACACTATTTAAAAATTTGGTGTGATACTCCCACCATATATCATGACTATAATTTTACAATAGAGATGTTCTTATTTTTATTTACGGTTAAAAGACAAAAGGGTTATGTTTGGATTCGTTTAGAAGTTATAATTTTTGGAACTTTCTATTATTAATGAACTTTGTTTTCATATTTGTTTTTCTTTATTATTCTTAACTCGGAAAAATAAAAAAGTTAAATAAATGATAAAAGTTGAAAAAACGAGCAATGTTTATTTTTTTCATTAAAAAATATAAAATATATTGAAATTAAGTAGTTAAATTTGTTTTTTGTAGTGCCCTACACATTGACATGCAAATCAAGGATGGACACAAAGGAAGAAATTTTGGAAGAAAAACTGTTACATTAAATATTTTTATATTATAAAAAAAATTTATTTAAAGAATAAAAAAATTATACAAATTTATTCTCTCGAGTTTAGATGGGCATCAAGAGTGTTAAAACTAAGGCTTTTGTATGAGTTTTCTTTCTTTTTTGGTTTTAGTAATTTTTTAACATTATAACCTGATTTTCTTAACTTTTTAGATCTATCTAATTAAAATAAATTAGAACATAAGTTTTTTAATCAAAATATAAAATATAAAAAAGGTGAATTGTTTTTTCAAATTTTTAAAATTCATCTAATTGTAAGAAATTAAAATTTTATTTTTTAATCAAATATTACGCTGTAAATAATAGTTTAGCAGGGATAAATTTTCTTTTTAATATCAACATGCTTTGAAATGTGAGGTTTATAACTTCTACATATATTAATACATTTTATATAGGTATTAATACATTTTGTCCATGTTCGGTAATTTCGCTTAAAGTTAGACTTTTTTTTTTTTTTACTTTAAGCCAAATAAAAAACTATTTAGTAAAAAGGTGAATTTAAGTCACAATACCAAAAAAGTGTGATTGAACAATTATTTTTTTAACTTTAAATTAAAAGATAATGGCTCCGTTTAGGTGATCTTACTTATTTGCTTATTAATTTATAAACAAAAAAATAAGTCACGTCGTTTGAGTAACCAAATAAGTTAAAAATAAAAAAATAAAAAAATAAGTAAATAAGCTCGTTTGGGTAGCCAAATAAACAAATAAACTGGTTTATAAACAAATAAGCTCTTTTGGGTAACTAGTTTATAAGCAAATAAGTCACAAGTCATCCAAACAAATTTACTTAAATAAAATTTGACTTATTTGCTAATAAACAAATAAGTCAATAAATAAATAAGTAAGATCTATCCAAACGGAGTCAATAAGCTAATTTATCCATGTGGGCGTTGCTATACGATAGTTCAGTAAAAAAATTATCTCAATTCACACTATGTGGATCACCTTCATGGTATTTAGAGAGCTTCTTCCAAATAATTCTTTTTTATTGTTTTTTCTAGAAAAAAACTGTATATTTGGGTTTAAGTTGTATTTTTTATTTCTCTTGTATAATAACGAATGTAAAAAGTAATTTTTGTAATCAATGTTGAAAAAGTTTAATAAAAATAAAAATAAGCTGTATTTTAACTATAAATAATTTATTGTCATTTTTTGACCTTTTTCATATTTTGGTATAAATTTTTTTTACTTTTTTAATTACCCGTGATGAAAAAATTCTAAAAATTTAAAATTTCAAACACCAATATAATTTTTGTTTTTTAAAACTAAGCTATTTAGAAGCCCTATCAAACAAGTGGTAACCAGTGGCAGCAGGGTTTTACTCTCACGGCGTTGGGGGTCAGGAGCTTTAATGTGGCTTGGACGGTAAAGTATTAGGTTAGTGTTTAGAAATGTTACTGTTAATTATTTTTAAATTATAATTTGTAGTAGATGTTGTAAATATTTAATAAATATTATAATTTATAAATAAAATAGAAAAAAAATAATTATAAATTGTAACAAAAATTATGAGTATTTAAAAAATTTATAACTTATAGTTAAAACTAATAGTAATAGATTAAAAATTACAAACAGTAGCATTCACAAATATTCTCTTTGAGATATTTTTAAAATATTACATAGACAATAATATATAATATTTTTAATAAATAAAAATATTCGATACATAATATTCCGGCAAAGGTGAGCTCGTATTTATTTAACTTGAAATATTCTCTCCTACACTGTTAAATAAAAATATAACATTTTGAATAACACCTGGTGTAGAAGGGAATGCCAGATTCTTTCCTTCATCCAATGCTGGCCGGGCACAGTTTCCTATCCATCTTTTTGGTTTTTTTAATTTATATTTATTTTCAATTTTTTTGGTGGGTTGTTCTTCTTTTTTATATTTTACTTCAATATTCTCTTTGACAGATACCATATATTCTGACCAGTCCACTAAATTGTCTGATCCTTGTGATCCACCATTGTCTCCCACTCTTATCATTTATTCCTTTTTCTTAATTTCCCACTATGTTTTATTTATTATTAAATGGTTTGGAATGTTTTTTATATATATATTTCAAGATGTTTGAGTTAATTTATACGTATTTGAATTAATTTTTAAAAAATTAATTCATTTATTCACTTTTAAGAAGTCTAATTAAAATCGAAACAAAATTTTATATAAACTAACCAAATATAATTAATAGGACCTACAAAATTTTAAAGCTAAAACCATAAAAAAAACAAATTTACAAATCCCAAGTCTAACCACAAACAACCCTTTGGATATATCTTTTGGAATGTTGAAGAGGGTAACTAAAGCCATGTTCATATTATCCAACCACAATCAGAGTGGGATCAATCATTGCCTCTCTTCATTATATATGCATGCAAATGACAGGTGAGAATATTAATTGGCTAGTGACATTGACTATTTTCCCATCAATCTAAGACTCTAAGACAATAATGTTAATTTGGTTATAAAATAGATTTATAAAATTAATAGTATATTTGAATTGTTAATATTTTAAACATTATAGATAAAATTAATGGTCTAATTTATAGAGTGCCAAAATGTGTTTGATTAGGTTATGAATAAGGAATAAGATCTATCATTTTATGCAAGTGAAATAGTTTAATTTCATTCAAATTCACAACCAAGGGCTGAGACACATTTGATTGTATGATTATTTATATGAGATTTAATTATATTATGAGATAAAGGATATGAGTTATACTGAAGATAAGGATAGTTTAATGTGTGAATTGTTTTTGAGAAACATTAAAAAGATTGAATGAAAGTTAAGGTAGAGTAGAGATATGAAACACATCAGTAATAATGTCATTAGATAATTTTACATGTTCACTATATTAGATAATTTTATGTATAGTTACTAAGTGCATGCTTAGAATAGCTTTTAAACTTGATTTTTAATAAGTTTAATTTTTTTTGAAAAAATAAAAATTAAAAAAAGTGAGAGTGTTTGAGATTATTTTTTACAATAGTTTTTTTACTTTTTTGCTTTTTATTAAAATATCTAAAATGTCTTTATTTTAGTTTTTAAGTTATAGTGTTTAGAATATTAGTACAACTTCTTTTTTTTTGTGAGTAGGGTTAACTTTTTTTTGTAAAGGTATTATAATAATTTTGTTTGAAAAAAAGTTGAGATATTTGGGATATATGTATTGACTTTTTTTATTAGATTAAAAGATGAAAAAAAGTTAGTTAACTTTTTTAAAAACCAAACAATGCAGTTTAAAAGTTAATTATTTTGTAAAAAAAAAACTGATTTAAAAACTAACCAAATAAGCCCTAAATTCAAAAATAGTTCAACTTGATTCAATCGAGGCTTTAATTTAGGATGTGATAAATGCCAGACTAACCCAATTTAGAAAATACATACGTTGTGCCGCATGTTTTTCGAGGCCCTTATTCCACCTCCCTATTTCGAAAATCGAACAAGAAATAAAAGAATAAGATATGATAGTAGGATTATAGATAAGATAGTGATGCATATAAGTTATATACCATAGAATTATGAATTAAATTATAAGGGACAAGTTATATTATAAAATAGTTTTTATATTTAATTAGTATGAGATAAATATTTGGATAACGAGGTATTATTATTTTGACAGTTAAATTTAGTAAGAAAAATAAAATGAGGCAATCTAATTATCGTAATCTCAGTACTTTTATCTTGTTATTAGTTATCCTCGATTTAATTCCATAAATTTGGTGTAACTCATCAAAATAAAATAGTTTCGGTATTAAAATTGATGAACCAAACAATAAACAAAAAAATATATATGTGGGACTCATGTTTCTCTTAAAAATAGCCCCCGAATTTTTAACACAATCAAATGCGAGATTAAGTTTTTGAGTATATCACTCTTGTTCTTTAAACCTTATCTCACTAATTTAGTATCTTAACCAAATATGCCAATTGTATTAAAATAATCCTCCGTATAAAAGATAATTAAAATGGGTTAAGAGGGTTCCAATCCTTTGCTTAAACCACCAACCAAACATATGAGAACTATAGAAAAGAAGGAATAAATGGAAGTAGAAAAGATACCCAGAGCTAGCTTGTTTTAGGTATTTGTACCTTGAGCTTTATTTATTGTTCCTTGATTTCCATATCCTTCATCCCATGATTGTTTGTTTATTTTTTAATCAATCAAAGAGGTGTTTGGTACTGCTAGTAATTTTAGTTTTTTACTACTAATTTTAATTATAAATTATAATTTTTATAAATACCTACAATTTCTGCTCTAAATTTTAACAATTTTTTCTTATATTTTAACTACAAGGTATAATTTTTACCAAACACTCATGGTTTCTACCACAAGCTAGTGAACTACAATTTATAAGTTACTAATTTCAGCAATACCAAATAACATATTTGTCTAAAAGTATGCCTTAATTAACTAGTTATAACTACTTCACTGCAATCCCCGCAAGTGAATATAATGCTTTTAATTACTCAATAATGCATCAAAAAATATTTAAAATAAAATAATGGAAGCTCATGTCAGAGGTCCTATTTTGTTAGCCTATTTTGGGATAAGTTTCACTAGAAAATATATATTCCATTAGATGCTTTTGTTTTGTCATTTACCAAAATTACCCTTACTTTAAAAATTCCATTCGCGCTATTTCAAATCTCCCAAACTTGGTGACCATTATTTCAAGTTTTTCGCCAAAACAGAAGAATATGCGCCCAAACTGATTTTCCAATATTTGAATATATTGACTTGAAGATCATCACGACCTTGTTTAAAAAATAACTTATCGATTCATCTCTATCAAACGGCAGAGAATGACTCTAAAGAGTAAGTAATGAGAATCGAATATTGTATCTTTCATTCGTGAACCCTAGGTGCAATAATCTCGGCATTTAGCATTCTCTTCACATTTCTGAATCGTATTGAGAGTTTTCATTAAACTCATTATGTAATATTTACTCCTTATTGTCTCCGATTGTCACGTTCCGCATAAATTATGTTTGATTTTCTCATTTATTTTGTCTCAGGCTGAAATAATACATTTTCATTACTGAATTCTTAATGAAAAATGTTCTCATTGTAGCGTGTCGACATTCATAATGAGAATGTTCTCATTAAACTGTGATAATCATAACTGTATTTTATCATTAAATTATTAAATGAGAATGCAGCATAGTGAGAATCTTCATAATGAGAATATTCTCATTTTCTATTGTAATGTGTTATCATCCAAAAAACTAACTGTTACAATAAAAATTTCTATATAATTGCACTGTATTTTCATTCGTAAATGAATTACTGAATTCTTAATGAAAAGTGTTCTCATTGTAGTGTGTTGACATTCATAATGAGAATGTTCTCATTAAACTGTAATAATCATAACTGTATTTTGTCATTAAACTATTAAATGAGAATGTAGCATAGTGAGAATCTTCATAATGAAAATATTCTCATTTTTTATTGTAATGTGTTATCATCCAAAAAATTAACCGTTACAATAAAAATTTCTATAAGATTGCACTGTATTTTTATTCGTAAATGAATTCTTAATGAAATATGTTAAACTATTAAATGAGAATGTGGTGTAGTGAGAATATTTATAATAAAAATGTTATCATTAAATTGTAACGTAATATCGTGAATTAATTTCTATTGAGTGTTGATTCTTTGAAAAAAATTTTACATGAGTAAATTATAAAAATGAGAACATAGTACAATAAGAACTTATGAGAATGTTCTCAATGAAAGTCTTCTCATTGTATCCTCATTGACATTCATAATGAGAATATTTTCATTAAACTGTGACATTTATAATTGTATTTTGTGATTACACTATTAAATAGGACTGTGGCGTAGTGAGAATGTGCGTAATGAAAATATTATCATTAAACTGTGCCGTAATAAAAATATTCTCATTAAAATATTTTCACTGTATAATGAGAAATCAAATTCATATTAGGAACGTTCTGTTACTGCGAACTTATGGCGTTACCAAAATAGCTTTATAAAAAATTAAAATGAGAAAGTTCAAAATAAAATTTATGGCATTACCAAAATTTAGAATGTAATTTATAGCGTTATCAAAAAGGTTTTAATATACACAAAATTTCTTGCATTAAATATGGTATTTCAAAATTCAAAATACCATATATATAAAAAATAAAATATCTCATATTTTTTAAATGTCCTAGAGACAAACTGTCTTTAAAAGCTGAGATTTATTATACTACTATAATTTTACAGTTCAAATTGTCATCTCTCTCCTCATTTAATGCAGTTAGTTTGAAAAAATACCGCATCTCTTCTCATTTAATACCTTCTCTCTCTCTTCATTTTTCTCTCTTCAAAATATATCATCTCTCTTCACAAGAAAAATGAATTTTAATGTTTTAAAACTTTAATGTTTTGAAATTGTTTTTAAAAAAAATAATACAAAATTTTTTAGAAATTTTTTTCTTTCTAAAAAATGAATTTGTTTTATTAAAAAATATTATTTTGGTTACCTTCAATAGAAAATTGTTGAATTATTTATTTTTTAACATAAATTTTTTTATATTATATGACAATTTAAAATGTATCTTTTTGTTTTTACAAAAACTAATTACTATTTTTTTGGAAAAAAATATTTTCTTTCCATCTGAAAACTAAAAATTAAAATTGTTGTTTTTTTCATTAGAAAATTAAAAATTAAAAGTATTATTTAGGTTACTTTTGATAGAAAATTCATTTTGAATAAATTTTGTATTTATAAAAAGTAACAGTTTTATTTATAAAAAGAAAATGTTGAGGAGGGTATGTTAACTTTATAATTTATTGGGTAAATTACACTGATATTTTTTGAGTTTTTTTGAAAACATCAATCACCTCTTTTATAGTTTTTAAAATGTTACTAACCTCCAATCTAATTTAATTTTTGCATAAAATTAGTCTAACCGTCAAATTTTCGTTACTACTTAATGAAAAAAATGTTTTTGATATTTTTTATTAAAAAATAATATATTTTTTATATAATAATAAAAATAATTATTGATGAAAAATAGTTTTAATATATTATTTTCTAATAAAAAAATATACATTAAAAAATAATTTTTCCTTTAAGTAGTAACGAAAATTTGACAGTTAGACTAATTTGATACAAAAATTAAATCAGATAGGAGATTAGTGACATTTCAAAAACTGGTAGTTGATACTTTTGTAAAGTTTAGAAAAGTTCAATGTAATTTACCTAATTTATTCTATATAGTGTATGATTTTTATTTTTAGAGTGTGAATGCTATAATTGTATAAAAATTTTAATTTTGCAAAAAATTAGGTGTCTTATTTACCTGTTAAGCTCATTAATCAATGTTATTTTGGTTACTTTCGATAGAAAATTATTGAATTAATTATTTTTTATCATAAATTTTTTATATTATATGACAACTTAAAATGTATCCTTTTTTTTTTACAAAAACTAATTACTAGTTTTTTGGAAAAAAAAATTTTCTTCCAATCTAAAAACTAAAAATTAAAAATTAAAAATTAAAAATATTATTTAGGTTACCTTTGATAGAAATTTCATTTTGAATTAATTTTTTATTTATAAAAAGTAACAGCTTTATTTATAAAAAGAAAATATTGAAGAGGCTATGTGAACTTTATTATTTATTGGGTAAATTATACTGACATTTCCTGAGTTTTATGAAAACATCAATCACCTCTCCTGTAATTTTTAAAATATCACTAACTTCCAATCTGTTTTAGTTTTTGTATCAAATTAGTCCAGTCGTCAAATTTTTATTACTACTTAATGGAAAAACTGTTTTTAATATATTTTTTTATTAGAAAATAATATATTTTTTATATAATAATAAAAATATCTTTTGATGAAAAATAATTTTAATATATTATTTTTTAATAAAAAAATATACATTAAAAATAGTTTTTCCTTTAAGTAGTAACGAAAATTTGACGGTTGGACTAATTTGATACAAAAATTAAACCAAATAGATGTTAGTGACATTTCAAAAACTACATGGAAAGTGATTGATATTTTCTTAAATTTCAGAGAAGATCAATGTAATTTACCTAATTTATTCTATATGGTGTATGATTTTTATTTTTAGAGTGTGAATGTTATAATTGTATAAAATTTATTGTATTATACATATGGAGAAATGCAAAGCTATATAAATCACGTGACTTTTCATGTCTTTTTAATGTTTGTCTTTCGTTTTTTTTTTGTGAGATGTCTGAATTAAATTTTTTAATTAAAAAAAATATTTTTTTTTCTTGTTAAAACTTGATTGGTTGATGGATTAACTTATGACAAAGTTATGGGTATTTTCTAATTTAATCTTCAAACTCTACGTAATATAAAAATTTATTTTTATTTGTTTTATTCTTAAATTTTAAGTATTTTAATTATAATAATGATTGTTCTAAAAATTCGATAATTCATTTAATTTTTCTTTTATTTTAATAATTTATTTTTTTACTAATCACATTTTATGTATATGAGAGTACAAGAGCCCTTTAATAATTGAGTATAAAAAACTGATTCGAAAGTACATTTTAGAGGTATGAATTATAATTAGAAAACGTTGTATTAAAATATTAATTTTGATCAATCTAATATTACACGAGTTGTAAGTGCCTTTAGGTACAGTCATTTCCTAGTATATATATAAACATGCAACAGGGTAAATGACAATATAAAAGTTTGAAATAAAAATATATTTAATAGACATTAAATTTATGATTTATCGGCATTAAAAATAGAATTTTAAAATTTGAATTATCATATTTGATCCGCATATATGTAAATGGGTATTTTCGTCTTCAATTTTAAAAATTTTCGAATATAAGACCTCCTGAAATATTTTGAAAGTGATTAGAATCTATCATATAACATTATCATAATATAATACTTATAATTAATTATATCTAAAATAATATTTATTTATTTATATTAGTTAAGCACGTAGAAGAAAAAATGCGTTAGTGTGCATCAATTTCTCTCGTTTACTGAGAACACACTCCACGTAATGTTTCAAGAACATTTAATATATAATAAAAAAATATTAAAAAAATGCATAAAACCTTAAATAATAAATAAAAAATACATTAATATCTATAAAAAGCATATAATATCTTTAAAAATAACTAATGTCACTTCTAAAAATATTTATTATTAGAGGTTTTTTTTTAAAAAAAAATTATGTGGCTACCAATAAAGGATCGTTTAAAAAATCGTTATATATTGAGCTTTGTATGAAACTTCTACCCAATTATTATTGGAGTAATGTTTTTCTAATTTCTTGCCCGTTTTGCCTATATTTGCGTCATTTGGCTTATTTGTGTTTTGTTCAACTTATTTTTATCTTTTAATTAATTTGATATGAATAATTAAAAAAATAAAAATTTTAACTAGAATAAAAAAATATCGTTAGAAACAAAAACATGCAAAAAAAAATCTTGATTTTTAGTTTATATTGATTTATTTTTATTATTTCTTTTTTAATTAGTTTTAACTGAAATAAAATTTTAAAGATAGTTTTTTAATTAAATAAAAATATATATAAATAAGTAAAATAAAATAAGTGAATTGAATTGAGTGCCACGGACTTGGCTTGCATTCAATTGGATGAATCATTGAGATTTTGAACAGAAATCAATCTGACATGAAGAACAATGATATGCAGGCCAAATACCATGTAGCTACTATTACATGTTATCTCCATAAATAAAACATCCTAATTAGTACAATAAAAGTGTATTTAATAAATATTTTTTTTTAATTTTTTATTTTTTATTATTAAATTGAGTTATAAATTATAATTTTTTTTCAAACACTTAAACTTTGCTATAAATTTTAATTATTTTTTATTTTATTTTAATTACAAATTATAATTTTTATTAAATACTCACAATTATTAAACAACACTCATAATTTTTATTATAAATTATAAATTATAAATTACTAATTTTAATAATTTTAAACACCCTCATATAAATTAGTTTTTATCACATAATTATTAACAAAAAAAATATTATTATATTACTATTGTAAATTTTTTACTATCATATAAAATTAAAATATTATATAAATTTATTATATAATATTTTAAAAGTACGCAATAATCACTCTGCATGCAAGGAATTACAGATTAATCATTCTGTCATTAAACAATGATCAGATGTGACATTCTTTGGTGACAGGGGACCATCTAAACGTAGGGTCAGGGCGTTATTTGTCATTATTAAAATTAATAATTTATAATTTATAAAATATTTAATAAATATATTATTTTATAATTAAAATAATAAAAAAATAGTAATAATTTATAACAAAATTTAAAAATATTTTAAAAATATTATACTTATTACTAAAATTAATAATAAAAATTTAAAAATCGACCAAAGAAACTTAACCAAACACCCAAGTATCTTAATTTTAAATAAAAAAATTTAATTTAATTTTAAATAAAAAATTTAATTTAAAATTAAATTACCAAACCATCATCCCCTCTCTTCAATAATTTTGGTTGGGTATCCGATTGTGGGACTTGGTGTCCCCCTCCATCATTAGTCTTCATCACCAATTTCCACACCATAGCTGTTGTGGGTCCCATCATATTGTGTGAAATCATGCATTTCCATTGGTTTAAATTTTTTTAATAAATAATTTATAATCGGTTTCATTACCTATTTTTGTTATTTTTGTATGATATATAACAAAAATTAAAATGTCAACTGCTTTAAGTTATATTTTTGTTTTGTCTATATTTTCTTTCTCTTAATTTCTTATTTTTTTTATTTTTTCACGTAACATTGTAACATGGTGATACTAATTATCAAATTATCAAATTCATAAATTATTAATAATTAATCAAATATAATAAAATAATAAATAAATAAAATTTAACCTATGAAGTATAAATAAGAATATATCTTCTTGTAAAATATGAAACAAATGATAAAATAAAATATAAAATAATATATATAAAGAAAGTAGATAAAGAATTATTAGAGAAAAATAAGCAAATAAATATATATTTTTAAAACATATAGGCCCTGTTTGGGTTAACATAGATTATTGACTTATTAATTTATAAGCTAAAAATAAGTCACGTCACCTAAACAAACCAAATAAGTTAAATTTTAAGTCAATAAACAAATAAGTCAATAAGTTAAATTAGTCAAAAATTACCCAAGCGAGCCAAGCTTATTTAAGCAAATAAGTTAAAATAAACAAAAAATTACCCAAACAAACCAAGTTTAAACGAAATGATTTATTTATGTCACCCAAACGAACTAACTTATTTATGTTTTGACTTATTAACTTATAAGCAAATAAGCAATAAACAATCCACCCAAACATGACCAAAGTAGGCAATAAGTACTTAACCTTAGAATTTAACCTTAGAATTGTGATTTCTAATTAAAAACAAACTGTTATTCATTAGTTTAATTCTGTTCGATTTCGTGATGCCTACAATTCACTTTTATTTCTTTTTTTATCGAGAAAGAGACACTAGGCGTAAATATATTTTTAACCGATAATAAATCGAATAAAAGAATACATCGACAGAAATAAAACAACTCTAAAAAAGAGTAAAGAGCCATCACAAAAAGGTACATTAAATATCAACGCAAAAAAACACAAACTCTTACGATCGAAAAGAGAACACATCATTATATAAAACAAAAAAACAAAATAAGAAAATCTCATATGCTGCTGCTTCGTAACTTTTTTCAAAAGAATAATTACATTCATATCTGTTTTACAAGATTGATATTTTTTACTAGAAATAGTCACCAAGTGTGATAAAATGCGACAAATGGTATTAGACAATAGTCTGCAAACAAATTTAAAATCAGATCTAAGAAGATGGTGGTAGAGTAATATTTTTATTTTTATAATAAGGGCATCAAGATTCGTCGTTAAAAAATAAAAACTTATAGATCAAAATAGTTTCGTCGCTAGTAAATGGTAGTTGTTCAGTTACCAACAACAACAAAAATAAAACAAAGTACAGAGAAAGACAAAAAAAACTACTGAGAAAAAACTAAAATTTGAGAAAAACGATGAAGGGAACAAAAACACTGGCTAAAATAAAAAATAAAAATAAAATAAAAATAAAAAAATAAAAGGATAATATGGGAGGAGGGGAACCACGGCCACCTCCCTCCTGAAGGAAACCCTAAGAAAAATTCTCATTATTTTATTGGTACAAAGAACGCTAATTCAATTTTAATTCTTAAACTCGTGACATGCGCAATTTAGTTCTTAATTTGACTCATAATTACACCAAATCCAGCCTAGTTATATACAAAAATGGTGTAATTGTATTGACTAATCGCATTTAAGTGAGAACCACACAAAGGTCCGTTTGCTTATACTAATTTATCTACTTATTTTACATTGTTTATTTTTTGCTTATAAACATTTTTTATTATACTGATTTATTTTTAAAATTTTCATTAAAATGATTTTAAAAATAAAAATGAAAAATAAAAAGAGTTAAAATAAACTAATAAATTAAATTTTAAAAAGTTGAAGATTGTTGATAATATATTGTTAATGTATTGATATCTATAAAAATAGTAAATTTAATTTTTAAAAATTTATTGATATTAGAATTTTTTGTGTGATACTTGCTTGAAATCTCGAATAGTTTTTTCTTTTTCATTTTTCAAGCTTTTAATATTTGTGTTGATGTTAATTATTTTCTCAATGTATCTCGTCAAAAAGAATTTAAAAATTATTTTTCACTAATATTAAAAACCACACTAAAAATAAAAACAAATTATATTTTGACTGAAAATAACTTTTTTGCCTTTTTTTTTTTTAAAAAAATTGGTATACATTTTTATGTTTTAATTTTTTTGTGATGAAAGGAATAAAAAAGATGAAAAATTTAACATAAATATAAAAACGTTTAGAAAAATTAAAAATAAAATATTTGAAAAAAGTCTTGATAAACACTGCCTTTATTAGGCTATTTTATTTATCCATTGGGCTACCCATTTTAGTTTACTTCTATGACAAAGACCGATGATCCGTGCAATAAAATTTAATCATAATATTATAATGATATAAATTATTTAATTAAATTAACTTATTAAATAATATTGTACAATTACAAATATTAAATATAAATAAAATTTATTATATTAATATTTATAATTATACCTCATCAATTAATAGACTAATTTTATAAAATAATTTAATTATTTTAACATTGCTCAAAATCTAAAGGTACAAAAATTAGAAAGTGATGGTCGCTACTTGCAGGCATCGCCCCAATTGGTCCTTAACACCATGAGATATGTTTGGTATTACTTAAATTAATAGCTTACAAATTATTATTTATAATAAAAATTATGAATTTTAATAAAAATTATAAATTGTAACTGAAATAAAAAAAATAATTATAAATTGTGAATTATGAATGTTTAAAAAAATTTATAATTTATAACTAAAATTAATAGCATAAAGTTAAAATCGAATTGATCCGATATCTATAGTTATGAAATTAAATATAATTTAATTATATAATTACAGATATCGAATCAATTTTATTTTTTACATAAATAATAATCTCAATAAATTATACATACTAAAAGATTCTTATCATCAAAATATATCAAAAATTTGTGTCCAACGTAAACACTGAAACGAACAATCCTTAAAAGGGCACGGCAAGCACCGCATTCAACGTTTCTTTGACAACGTTGTCATCATTATTTATTTATTTATTTATTTTTTTCCCCTTTGGGCCTGCCAGCCACCGCTGATTAGGCCGTCGTTAATAATAAAATAAATTTAAAAAATTACAATTATAATATATTTGTGATGAATCTTGACGTTTTTTTATATATATATAAATTTTAATATAGTTTTAATAAATATAAATACATTTTTTTATTTATTAATCAATGCCCAGTGGCAACTTTATAAATTGTCAAAGATGGGGTCATTTAAAGCACAAGTTTTAATTTTATTTATTCTATAAAAAAATAAATTTTATTATAATGAAAAATCAATAATTTATTTTCAGAAAATTTTAAATTGAATTAGAATTCTCAACTAATAAGATAAAAAAACATATATTTGAAATGTTTTGCAAAATTTCTGTTAATGACTTTTAACTTTTTATTACTAATTTTAACTATAAGTTATAAATTTTTTCACACACTAATAACTTCTGCTTTAACATATATATATATGTATGATTTTTTTTTTATTTCAATTATAAATTACAAATTTTACCAAATACGTACGATTTCAACTAAAAAATAC
>JAOTRH010037261.1:0-20496 GCA_034768845.1 Heliamphora exappendiculata
ATTAGAATAAATCTTACCAAGAGATTTCAGTCCATTTATAATATCAGTGAAGCGAGTAAACATATCAGATATAGTTTTATCATACTTCATTTTAAATAGTTCATAGTTATGCACAATTAGACTGATTTTTTACTCTTTCACTTGATTGGTACCCTCATGGTAACTTCGAGGCTATCCCAAATTTCTTTAGCGGTGTCACAAGTCGAGATCATATTGAACTCGTTTGGGTCAAGTGAGCAGTAAAGGAGATTCATAGCTTTAGCATTTTTTTGTACCTCCCTAATGTCAGTTTCAGTCAATTCTTCTTCTGGTTTATAGATAATTTTTTTTCAACAGTTTTGGTGGGTCTTTTGGGTCCATTTATGATAACCCACCAAAGGTCATAGTCTACGACTTGAATGTATATTCTCATTCTAGCTTTCCAATAGTTATAGTTTGTTCCATTGAACAAAAGAAGTTTATTGGTCAATTGACTTTCAGATTGGACAGGTCCAATACTAGTGGTTGCCATATAAAACTCTTACACTGTTAAGTCAAAAGCAAGAGCCCGAACTCCGATACCAATTGTTAGATTTAGGTAACCTAAGAGGGGGTAAATTGGGTCTTTAAAAAATAAATAGCAATTTAAAATTTTTTTTCAGAAATCTTTTAATATTGTAATAAGGCGAGATAAGAAAATATGAAAACAATGCAAGTATTAAAATATGAGGGATTGAGAGATAGAATCAGACACCAGAGATTTATAGTGGTTCGGCTTTATTCTAACCTACATCCACTCTTTAAGATCTCCCTTCAGTATTTTCACTATTTAGAATACTTTACGGGCGTATTTCAAGCTTTTACAATATTCAAGACTTTGCTTGAATGATCTGAATGTTTATGGACACATTCACAAGCCTATTTCAGCTTCAAGAAGAACCTATAAAAATAAGCCCATATTTTCTTCTAATATCTCTTGAACTCTTCTTTGATGAGTTTCACTCACTCACTCAAAAGCTAAGGGATGACTCACCCTTGATTATAATAAATGAAGTGTAATAAATGAAGAACACTAACTCACTTTATAGAAATGATTTATAATAAATGAGAGAGTAAAGAGAGATGAGGAACAAGAACTGGAGTTACAACAATAAATGTGAGCTTGAAATTTCTGAGATTGATTTGAGCAATGGAACAGTAAATGCAAGTCTCCATGTTAAATGCTGAGAAGTAACTCCGTATATAAGTTCTTGGGGTATCATAACCGTTGGAGGTAGGTGGGAGCAATAAATGTAAAAAATTCAGCAGTTGAGATATGCCGTATTTTGAATTTTCGTCTTTAGGGTCGACACAAAAAGTTTTGGTGTCAACACAAAGTGTCTAGTGCAGGGTTCTTCAAGTTGTTGGGTTGACACAAATTTTCTGCGGGGTCGACACAATTCCTGCACTTTACCTTCCAACGTTCTAGGGTCGACACATTTGAATCTGGTGTCGACTCGTTTAAAGCTTCAGCATCCGAAGGAACCATTTGTGTCGACTCAACTTGTCTCTAGTGTCGACACTGAAATTCTGTAGGAAGCCTTGGTACTTTTGTGTCGACACATTTGGTGTTTGGGGTCGACACTAAAATTCTACAGTCAGCCTCGATTGTTTTGTGTCGACACATTTGGTCTTTGGGGTCGATACCAAAATTCTGCAGGCAGGCTTGGGACTTTTGGGTCAACACAACTTGTCTTGCGGTCGACACCAAAAATCTGCAGGAGGTCTCGGTTATTTTGTGTTGACATAATTTCTATTTGTGTCGACCCAAACTTTAGGATACCAAAAGTGAGGATCACTTTTGCGTCGACACAAATCCTATTTGTGTCGACTAATCTTGAGTCTTTTAGAGCAAATGCTCTTTTGTGTTGACACAAACCTTGTTTGTGTTGACACTAACTTTTTGATATCTGAAGATGAACTTGAAAAATAGTTAGGGTGTCAAACCATTTGATCAATGGGTGTTGACACACTTGATATGCTTCAAGTATATTTTACCTTTAAAATGTTTGACTTAATTTTTAATTAAGATCAATACAAAATATTTTAATTAAAGAATGCTTAAGTGTTTGAACCTTTTTGAGATAAAAGTCATTTATTTTTAGCTAATGTGTCAATTTTGATTGTTTAAAATGTGTTAACACTTTCATTTTAGAAATATAAAATATTATCTATTTAAAACCATTTATTCTTAAAAAATAAATTATGAAAATCATCAAAATGAAATTAAAAATCCCTTGGGGTAACACAAGTTAAAAACAGATCGCAATGCGCCAATGGCGACACCATCAAAGGTGCCCACTGTACTCGACCAGTACGCTACTATGTGCGCTGTGGAAGGGCGTAGAGAGCAAAGGAGGGAGGGAAAAAGTCTCCACCACGGCACGGCTAGGATCCTCGAGCATGATCTTGCGAAAGAATTTGCGCTCCATGCAATGGGTTAAGAAATCTTGAGGCTCCGTTCAACCTTGAAGAGCCGTGGCCAGGACCACCAGACCCAACTAGGGAGTTCCCACACTGGGGAACCAAAGTCATCCAAACCAATAAGCAAAGAAGGAAGGGAAGCAGCCAACCTAGATTTTGGGTAGATTCTTATGGAGTTTAACAAGCAAGGAGCGGGTTTGGGTACAGAAGGAAGCAGCTACACTTTGAGAAAGTCCAGATAAGAGAAGGACCCACCGCGAGTGTGCGAGGAAGAGGTATCAACATACTATACCACGGCCGAACCGAGTGGAGTTTGGAAAGGAGCGATAACCACGTCCTTTTCCGAACGAATAGACTGAACCAACCCGCCCCATAGTTTCTCATTACCGAGGTTCAAATCTTACGATGACCGTTTGAATCCGCTCATCCATATCAGCCATTATAAGTAGATGATGACGTTGTGGAGCAGAAACGACGCCCTCATGTGCAAGGTATTCCCATCTAGCCTGGGGGAGGCTGGACTGCGGTGGTTTGATCGTCTCCCACCTCGGTCCATAACAAGCTAGAAGGATTTGTCCAAGGAGTTCATGGCATGATTCCTTACAAATACTCGGAATTCGAAAGAAATAAATTCACCCATGGCATTAGAGAGGGGGAAAAAGAGTCCTTGTGAGGCTACACAAGAAAATATTGAGAAGTGTACAATAATATCAAAAATTGCAATGAAGAGCTGGCGGTCGCCCCATTCAAACATGGGCTCCAATCAGGAGAAAAGTTGAGGACCTCTTTTATTAAAAAGCCACCCTAAAATATCTCGGCGTTGAAGGGACGAGTGGAGTAGTACATAAGGGTGGAAGAGGATGTTGGGAGAATAAAAATCAAAATGAAGCCTAGAGAAAGGGGACCGAGCCTAGAAAGGTTGAAACGGCATAGCCTAGCGAGAATCAAGAGGCCAAGCCTAGCACACATGAGTAAAAGGCTCAGGGCTACACCGTTTGAAGTGCCAATTAGGCTGGGAGCCGACTCTAGAGGCGTTGTGAATGCAATATTCAAGGAATCAATTCACAAAATCTTACCTCAAATCAAGGACAGAACCTATTTTTAGTGGCCTGACAGATTACCTGATTCGATCGTTCAACCTGCGATAAAGAGGGGTATCAGGTGAAGCTGCTCCTATCACGAGGAGTAGAGTCATAAGACAAAAGATTACCGAGCTTTCAAGAAGCATTTGGAGGATCTAGTACAACAGGGGCACCTGAAAGAATTTCTAGAAGGACTGGATAAGCAAAGGTCCCTTGCCACAATGAAGGTAGATCCCTTAAATAGGCCGATGAACCACAGTATCATCAGTGTAATTCATAGTGGCTGGGGCTGAGTAGAAGCATTCCATGCGAATCCAGATGAAGAGGCTGGGGCATATTACCGAAGTGATGAAGGTACAGGTAGTAACAAGAAAGAGCCCGAGATCAGAGGGCTGCGAAGGGCAAATTTCGTTTTAAGAAGAGGATTTGGAATGGGTACATCACCCACACAATGATGCCCTGGTCATAACCCTTAGACTTTTGGATTTCAAAGTAAAGCGGGGGTGCTGGTTGACTAGGGGAGCTCGGTCGAGATAATGTACTACAACCTCTTTAAGAAGCTCGATCTTCGAGACCGAGCCCTAACCCCATCTCACACTCTGCTCATTGGCTTCAATTCCCAGCTGGTTTGGCCTTTGGGGAGGATCACCGTGCCAATAAGAGTTGGGGCGACCGAACTCATGACAAACTTTTTAGTGGTAGATGCACCTTTGGCCTACAATACCATTATGGGCCGAACGTGGTTGCATAAATTGAAGGCTATTCCCTTTATATATCATCAGATGTTGAAGTTTACCACCGCATAAGGGGTTGAGGTTGTGTATGGAGACCAGGCCACTTATAGGCATTGTTTCGTGGAGGCCTTGAGAACTGAGGAGCATGTGGGTGAGGAGCAGGTCGGCGAAATGAAAATCGTCGAGGCAACCAATGTGCCCGTCTTAGAGGACGTCAGGGGAGAGGCCCGAAACAAAGCTGTAGAGGAGCTCGAGATGGTTAGCGTCAACCACCATGATGGGGAAAGAATTTTTTTGATCAGCTCTACTTTGGCCGAGCATGAAAGAAAAGAGTTGCTCAAATTGTTACAACTAAACTTAGAGGTATTTTCCTGAACTCCATACGAGATGCTAGGGGTTGACTCCACCTACATCTCTCATGCATTGAATGTTGATCCCACATCCAAGCCTGTGAAGCAGAAGGGATGGCGCTTGACGCTGCATCATGTCGAGGTAGTGGCCGAGGAGGTTGGGAGGTTGCTATAAGCAGGAGCGATAAGGGTGGTTCAATATTCGGAATGGTTATCCAATACGGTAGTAGTCAAGAAGAAAAGTGGGAAATGAAGGGTGTGTGTGGACTTCACCAATCTAAACAAAGATTTCCCGAAGGACAGTTTTCCCCTTTCAAAGACTGATCAACTCGTGGATTCAACGGCGGGGCACCAGCGCATGAGTTTTTTGGATGCATATCGGGGATATCACCAGATTGCCATGAACTGTCGTGATTAAGAGAAGACCTCATTCATCGATCACCCCCCGATGTACCTATTGTTATAAGGTCATGCCGTTCGGCCTAAAAAACGCTACGACAACCTTCTAGAGAATGATCATGAAGATATTTGCCGAAGCCCTAGGAAAAATGATTGAAGCCTATATAGACGATATGGTGGTAAAATCCAAGATAAAGGAGGACCATTTGGCCGACCCCCAAGATATCTTTGACATCCTCAAAATCCATCGCCTACGCCTGAACGCAGCCAAATGTGCGTTCGGAGTCGATTCGAGAAAATTCCTCAGGTTCTTAGTTAGCAACCAAGGGATCAAGGTCAGTTTGGACCAGATTAAAGCCATCTACCGACCGAGAAGAAGCAGGCGCACAAGGTTAGGCTGAAGTAGGCTCGTTTTTGGCTCTCTCAAATTGACAAGTCGTACCGTCGTTCCTACGCGAGACCATGCCTTTTATGTGTGCACCCCACCATAGTGGATGACCTTCTCTATGAGATCCACGATGGGATATGTGGTAGTCATACGGGAGGACGGTCACTTGCCCATAAGGCAATTTCACAAGGATATAGGTGGCCCTACATGCAAAAGGGCGCTCAACAATATGTGAAAAAATGCAAAAAATGTCATCTCTTTTCCCCTTTCATCCATCAACCAACAGGGTAACTAAACCTGCTAACCAGCCCATGGCCATTCACATAATGGGGGCTAGATATTGTTGGCCCGTTTCCCAGGGCGGTTGGAAATAAAAAGTTAATGATTGTGGCAACTGACTACTTCACTAAATGGATAGAGGCCGAGCCACTCGCCAACATAAGGGAGTCAAACATGAAAAAGTTCGTATGGAAGAGTATTATTACTAGGTTTGGGATCTCATGTGCCCTCATTTCAGACAATGAAACGCAGTTCAATTTGAAATTATTTTGGTAATTCTGTGCCGAGCTGAAAATAGAGTTCTACAACTCTACTCCAGCGTGTTCTCAATACAATGGATAAGTAGAGGCTTCAAACAAAACAATCTTAGCCGTGATCAAGAAGAGACTGGACAAGGCAAAGGGAAGGTGGGTGGAGGAGCTTCCCCACGTGCCGTGAGCTTCTCCTTTTATCCATCGGCCACGGTGATCTAGTCTTAAGGAAAGTAATGGGAAACATAAAAATACTGGGAGATGGGAAGCTAGAACTAAATTGGAAATGACCGTACAGGGTCAGAACAGTTATAGGAGGGAAAGAAGTACCTCCGCCGTGGAACTCGGCCAACCTAAGGGTTTTTTTATCACTAAGTACTTTGTTAACCCCACATCTTGTCACCGACAAAGAAACTAGGGGATTGTTGTTGTTATGATGAATGCAAGCCCCATTTTGATGTTGTTTAGATGAATGAAAGTTTTATTTTTGCTTTTTGAAATTGATGCATCTGAGGTATTGCAGTTTAGCCATTAACCCCATGTTAGAAAAGGCCATCTCGGCCTGAGCATAGTACATTCTCTCAAGATTTGGAATAACTCTCAGGGTTTCTAACAATCCCTCGCTGGAGAAGGCCATCTCGGCCTGAGGATAGAACACTCTCTCAAGATTTGGAACAACTCTCAGGGTTTCTAACAACCCGTCACTGGAGAAGGCCATCTCGGCCTGAGGATAGAACATCCTCTCAAGATTTGGAACAACTTTCAGGGTTTCTAACAACCCGTCACTGGAGAAGGCCATCTCAGCCTGAGGATAGAACATCCTCCCAAGAGTTGGAACAACTCTTAGGATTTCTAACAACCCCTCACTAGAGAAGGCCACCTCGGCCTGAGGATAGAACATCCTCCCAAGAGTTGGAACAACTCTCAGGGTTTCTAACAACCCCTCACTGGAGAAGGCCACCTCGGCCTGACCATAGAAAATCCTCTCAAGAGTTGGAATAACTCTCAGGGTTTCAAACAACCCCATGCTGGAGAAGGTCATCTCAACCTGAATAGAATATTCTCTCAAGAGTTGAAACAACTCTTAGGGTTGCTAATAACCCCTCACTGAAGAAGGCCATCTCGGTCTGAGGATAGAACATCCTCAAAGTCCAAAGGCTAAGCACCATGAAGGAGGCACAAAAACTAACAGGGATGACCACTGTTGGAGGCAACTCTGCCAAGATTATTATTTTTGTAAAATAATTTTTTTGTAAAAAATTAACTGGACGGGCAAACGCTGAAACGGGTTTCAGATAAAAATTTTGACGTTGAATGATAAAAAATAAACTCGTGCAACCAAAGTTAATTTAGAAGAATACCTTTCGTCGATCTATTCTTCAACTACGACTTGATTCCGAGTTGAAACTCCTGTCAGATCTTCTACCGTATTTCCTTACGCGATCCTTGAATTTAGTGTGGACTACGATCCTCCGAGAACTTGTACCGGCAGAATTCTGATATCTTTTGTCTTGAAAGACAAAATATGATATCTCTGATAAATGATATATGAACTATCAATTTCAAACTGGTTCAGCCTACCCATATATATATAGGCCTACAGTAGGGACCTGGAGAGTAATTATGAGTAAGACTTCCAGTGGAACATAAACACCTATCAGCGGTTTCTGTAAATAAAGAAAGTTGCATTACGGTATTTGCAATTATGGAAAACCAGTAGCAATTTTTACAATTTTCATAAACTACTGAATTATAGTTTACACCACTGAAGAACTGTAATTGCACTCTGACTCATAATCTTAAGACCTTCTTGCATTGAGCTCCTGTTATTAAATGCTTACCATTTCTTCTCACGTTAAGATTCCCAATACCCGCCAATTAAATTTAATTACTGACAATTTAATTTAATCGGCATCTTGATATTTCTTAAACCCTTCCGCTTAACTTATTTGACCGCCAGATAATTAAATCCACCTGCATGGTTTGGCCTGGTCAAAACTTGTAAGCATCTGTAAGGGGGTATGGTCAATCCCAATCTTTCAGGACGTGAATTCTGTCAATAATTAATATTTGCCATATAAATAATACCGCTATCCAACTCACCGAAAATATAGACCAATATAAGATCGCACCCTCTAATGAATCAAAACAACGAATATTAAATATATGCAAATCAATAATTATTTCAATATTAAGAGGATAAGCACTATTCATAATAATATTGGTGTGAGAATTAATTTATATAGTCAGTAGTCCGTACTAAATTAATTACCCCAAATGTCCCTTTCAATACACACAAAGTGTACTAGTACAGAGAGTCAGAATAATAAACGATGCTATTATCTGTTCCCTATAATCAAGACAAGCCTACTAAAACTTTGTACTACAGTCGTACCGATGGCATGTTCATTTCCATCTAAACTGTGAACATAAAACTTATATTCCGTAAGAACCTAAAATATAGTCTTCTGTGTGCAAGTCGTATTTTATACACCAGATTAAATACTATACAGAATATCGAATATCCATGCATAACATTAAAGAAATGATATACATACATTACTCATAAAGATTCTCATAAAATAGAAAATAATTTTATAAAAATAAAATTAAATATTAAAAATATAGTTTTCAGTATACTAACCATAATAATCTCCCACTTATACTTAAAATTATGCTACCATACATCTGACTCCCATACCCTCAACATGACTATCAAAAGTTTTAGCCAGTAAGCTCTTTGTAAAGGATCTGCATGGTTGTCTCCAGATGAAAGTACTATATCTGATTGAAAATCTGAGTCTGTGTACCTCAATGGTTCTAGACTGTCTGCCTGATAAACTAAAATATAATCCTCAGTCCTTTTTAGGTACTTAATTATATTTATTTACCACAGTCCAATGCTTCTTCCTTGGGTTAGACTGATATCTGTTAACCATGCCAACGACAAAACAGATGTCGAGTCTAGTGCAAAACATAGCATGCATAAGGCTTCCTACTGCCGAAGCATAAGGAACCGCCTTTATCTTCTCAATCTCATCAGGTGTCTTAGGACACTGATATTTGAATAGAGTGATTGCATGCCTAAAAGGGAGAAACCCTTTCTTAGAATACTGCATGCTAAAACGAGGAAGGATATCATCGATATACTTTGCTTGTGATAAGCCCAACATTCTTTATTTCTGATCTCGCACAAGCTTGATCCTAAGGATGTGACTGGCTTCTCCCAAGTCCATCATATCGAACTGTCCAGATAATCATACTTTAACCATAGATAATGCCCTTACATCGTTTTCGATGAGCAAGATATCATCTACATAAAGTACTAGAAAAATCACCACGCTTCTATCATGCTTCTTGTACACACATGACTCATCTAGACTTTGATCAAAATCATAAGACTTTATAGCTTGATCAAACTGAGTGTTTTAAGACCTCGATGCCTGCTTAAGTACATAAATGGATCTCTTAAGCTTGCACAACATGTGCTCCTAGCCCTTTGCAATGAATCCGTTGGTAGATACACTCGTCAAGATTTTTATTTAAGAAAAGTTGTCTTGATGTCTATTTACCAGATTTTATAATCGAAATGAGCGACAATAGATAAGAGAATCTGGATAGACTTAAGCATGGCTACCAGCGAAAAGTTTTCCTCATACTCGATCTCTTCTTTCTGAGTGAACCCTTTAGCAACAAGACTAGCTTTGAAGGTTTTAACCTTCCCGTTTTCTCCTCTCTTCCTCTTGTAGATCCACTTGCATCCAATGGGTTTTATCCCTTTGAGTGGTTCTGCAAGTTTCCAGACCTGATTAAAATACATAGATTCTATCTTTGAATTCATAGCCTTTTGCTAAAAATCTGCATCTTTGTCTTTTAATGCTTCATTGTAGTTACAGGGCTCGGTATTTAGTTCAGCCAAGATCTTGTCATATAACTCTCCCAAGAATATATACCGATCAGGTTGATGAACAACCCTTCCACTACGACGAGGCACTACCTGTGTCTGTGTACTAACAGTAACAGCCTGTGAAAAATCTAAACCATGTGCATCAGTACCCTATTCTTAATTTACACCTGTCCCGATAATCCTCACACTATGACTAGGTAATGAAATATCAGTGACTTGTGATTTCTCTTCCGTTTTACTGGTATTTCCTCTTAGTTCTTTCAGAACAATTTTGTTATTGAGCCTCTGATCTATAATATAATCATCTTCCAAAAATCGAGCATTGGTGCTAACAATGACCTTCTGATCCTTAGGATTATAAAATAAACCACAATTTATTCCCTTGGGATACTCCACAAAGAAACATACTTCTGTCATCGGTTTCAACTTACACTACAACAAAATAAGTCATTATTAACGAAATAATTTTGTCTCTAAATCTATGTATTTCATCGCTAATATATTCTGTGACGAAAATGCGTTCTCCCCACTTTTGTCTTTAAAGGGTCGTCGCAAAAAGTACCTCGTGACGAAAATTTAATTCCTCACTAAAACTTTGACATTTTGTGACTAAAAATCTTGACTCATCACCAAACAAATGCCATTTATGACGATTTATTGTAATATTTGGTGACGAAAGTAATCGCCACAAAACATACTTCGTCACAAAAAAATGAATTGTTGACCAAAAAATTTCGTCATAAATGCTATTTTGTCACCAAAAATAGAAAACTATTTTTGCGTATAGTGAATTTGTGACAATATTTTCTCGTAATATAAGGCAATTTGCGATGAACGCTATTTCCTCGCAAATGAAAACAATTAGTGACGAAAAATTTCGTGGCAACTTTCTTTATCCAAATTGTTAACAACAATTAGTGACGACTAAATTTGTCGCAAAATCATCGCAAAATCAAATTTTTGTGACAAAACAAATTCCGTTGCTACTATAATATAAATGGTGACAAACAATTTCATCACAAATAGATAGAATGAGTGATTTAAATAATCAAAATTCACCATAACAATAAAGTATAAATCTCCAATTTGTCTACATAATAATGTAAATATACTTCTAATTTTAAAAAGATGTATCAAACAATTTGTTCCAAATAAATGGACACAAAAAAAAATATTTAATATGATAAAATAATATTTAAAAAATCGCGACACAAATTCTTCAACGCCATCTTCTTTTTGTAGCAAATCTGTAAACAGAATAAGAAAAATATCAAAATAATATATAATTGATACTATAAATTGTCTTCATATTGTTAGGAATTTATCTACAAGTTAAACCCAAACTATTATCCTCTCATCATAGTACAACCTAAACAATTATTCCAAACACTCAATGTAGCTATTTTGTCTAATATTCTATTTTATTGGTTAAAAATATTAAAACAAAAAGAAAAATATTTAAAAGCAAAATATGAAACAATAAAAACAAATAAAAAGAAACTCATGTAAGCTTTCTTTTCCTCACCTTCCATGCTAGTACGACAATAACCAAACAAATCTTATGTCACAATCAATTAGCGGCACCTCCTGTATGCATAGAACAACCTGCAGCAAAAAAAATTACGAAAAAAATATTCTAAGTGTTCATGAAAAAACTTTGAGCTTTACTAGTTTTAAAAGATATTGGTAATCAAATTTCTAAAAATAATCTAAGTCTAAAACTTAAAAATTTGGATAGAATTCTCTCTGTTTTTCGAATTATTCTAATTTTTTTCCTGTAAATCTGTTCAATTCAAAAATAGATATACTCAGACACCGCTTGGATTCCAATTTACAATTACAGTTAAATAATACTTATTGACTAACATTTATCATTCATATTCTCAAGGAAATCCATAAAACTATGTAAGTGTTCATACATTTGAAAATAACATAAATTTCAATTACCGCAAGTCACTAAAACATTGGCTCTTTAATTTTCTCATCAACCTCTTTCCACTAATTTGGAGCCATGCTCAAAATTTGACAAATTTGACAAATGCATTCGAACCTCCACACCTATCTTCAGCACTAATTTGGAGCCATGCTTCCTGACTGGTGCACGAGATTGTTGGGAGATCGAAACTGTGAGCTTTCCATCTTTGTCAACCAGTCCTTGAATATCTACGCCGCATATTGGATCACGCCAGCATTTTTTTGACGTTGCTACATTGTAAACAAATTAAAGTGTTAACAAACCAAAGTTAAATTTTTATTATTATAAAAAACTTTAAAATTTTACCAATGCTACTACAAGCAGTCGTTTCATGCTGCAGCTCCACATCAAGCAGTGCCGAGGAATGTACGTCAATTAATTCAAATCTTCTAATTAACATTTCTCACCCAATTAACATTTCGCAACCGCATAAACTAGGAATGAACCTCAATTAATTCACAAACCTTCTAATTTAGTTATAATTTCCACCATTAATTCATATTGTATCATATTACAAGTTATACTACCCAAGTAATGATTCAAGTGCCAAAATTCATAGTTCAACCACAACAATAAATTCCTCTCACCATTCCAATACATCATATATTTCACTCACATTACGATAGGAAATATAAACATCAATTTATAAACATACATTATCATTCATAGTTAGGAACACATAACTAATTTATGTTTCTCAAATTCAAAAACTTAATTCTAAAACTCAAGTTCATGTAATCAACCTTTGAATTAATTCAAAGCTTAATGCCTCAACAACCCTACAGGTTATAAACAACCCTCACTGTGAGTGTAATGTGATCCCAAGAGGACGGTGAATTAGAAATTTTAAAATTTCTTTCAAGATATTCAACTTTCAAGCATGCAATATATAATTTCTTGATTTTATGTGGATAAGCTAATATTCAATCAAATATAAAGATAAAGAGTTTGAAGGTTAGCGAGATTGAAATCGAAATTTTTACAAGGTTTGGCGCACCGACCTACGTCCTTGCCTCTACCAATACGCTTGAGGATTTTCACTAGTCCCTCCTTATAGGTGGAGATACCTCTCTCATTCACGAGGCAGAGAAGCCTTTACACCAAGAGCGTGCAAGCTCTTAAACCCAAATGATATTTCCTCACTTGAACAAGGCTTAAGACCAAGCCTTCACAAATGTTTGATGAAAAGTGTGTACAAGAATGAGTAGTAAATGAGTATTCTCATTGAAAAGCTTCTTGTTGGCTTTTGTATTGATACTGTGGTCTTTTATAACCAAAATTTTGAGCTAGCCGTTGAGGCTAAAAAGATGGTTTGACTTTTCAGAAAAATTAGCCGTTAAAACTGTCAGAACAGCAATTCTGTAAACTTCAGTCGACTGAGGGGACTTTTCCAGTCGACTAAACCTGTAAAGTAGCCTTTCAGTCAATTGGGTTTAAAGGGCCAGTCAACTAAACCCTTTGAGGATCTTCAACTTGATTTTTCAGAAATATTTTCAGTCGATTGAGATTGAAATTCAGTCAACTGAATCTCTTAAGAGCATCAAATTGATTTTTCAGTAGGTTTTTTAGTCAACTGAAATTATGATTCAGTCGACTGAACCTTTGAGGTTCAGTTTTCATACTTCGAAGATTATTTCAGGAAAGTTTTGAATGTAAAGGAAGATCTTTATTAATTTTGATGTGTTTAAGACACCATGTAAACTTGTTTAAGAAGTTTCTCAATATGAGCACAAGTTTGGTTCTTTTATAAAACAATTTATCCTTTTAGGAAATAGATATGCAAGAGTTATACCTTTTCACATTTGGTTCCTATGAGCTTCAAATGATATATAGAAAGAGTAGTGAACTTACATTGATCTTATTTTGCAATACAAATAAAAATCTTAAACTAAGTCTTCAATCATTCGTCTTTTACATTGATCCAAGAACTTGTTATCGAAGTATTTGACTTGAATATGCTTCATGGCTTTGACTTTGTATCTTTAATTATGCTTAACATGTGTTTCCTATAAATGGTCTCAATTTGCATAATTAGATACTTTGGTTTGTTATCATAAAAAATGGTCGTTGAAGCCTTGTTAGGCCAACAATCTCCCCCTTTTTTTATGATAACAAAACAAGAAGCAAAAAGATGTAGAAAAGATATGTAATGCTCCCCCTCACAATAAGCATGAGTGAAAAAAAATGTTTAAGAGTTTTAATGACTCCGCCTCACAATAGCATATTTTGAAGATTTAACAATATGATTTCATTTTTAAGAGCAATGTAAGCATTTCATATATATGTTCAAGAATCAATGATATATCATTCACATTTATCCATTCAATATGATGAGTCATACATTTAATGATTGAACATCCAAATTATTCATATTCATTCATATAATTCAAGACCCAAGATGTTCATTCACTTTTCAAAAGATTTGCAATAAGTACATCCATTTCAAAAAGATAAGCAAAGTAAAAAAAAGATAGGTAAGCTATTAAGCACACTATTTTGCTTTGGCTTTGCTCCCATTTCTTCTCCCCTTTTTTGTCATAATCAAAGAGATTCGGAGCTATCGTCGTCATCCTCAGCATCCTCAGTATCGGGGGCCTCTTCATCATTTCCATCATTACCATCGACATCCTCGTGAGGTGAAGAAGCGGAATAGGGTGGAACCCCGACAACGTCTTCAATGCAAGTAAGGCGATGTTGGACTGTCTCACATATGCTTTGGATATGAGTGAGGCGAGTGTGGACTTTCTTGACCTCCCCTTTGATTAGGCGTCTTAGAAATTTTCTGGTGAAGGAATCTAATGGAGGATCAACACTATGAGTAGAGGCAGGAGCATCGGTTTGAGTATTGGCTTGATCATCGGCTTGAGAAGGAGCATTGGCCTGCTCGTCATCCTCATCATCTACATCCACATGGGATGCTTCTCGACCACTTTTGGGAATCCAAGCGTCATTGTCTAATCGATATCCCATAAAGCGGAGAGATTTGTCATTGAAGAAGTCAGTGTGTTTAGGAGGATTGAAGTTCGATGGTGAAGGAGAGAAGCCAAAAAACTCGAAGAGGCGTGTAAGATAAGCACCATACGGGAGAGTGTAGCGCGTGGTGCTTTCGCGGGAAAGCATCCACATACGTACAAGAGTGGGAAGATCAAGGCGCCTCCCGGTGTAGATGCACCACATAATGAAGCAGTCTAGGTATGAGATATAAGTGCAAGAGCCACTGCGGGGAAGAATATTGCAGGTGATAATGAGATAGATGAGTTTGGCTTCAAGTTTGAGGTTAACATATTTCGGTATGAGAGTAAAGTTTGTGACCCGTCTATTTACGACCATGGGAAGAAATTCTTCAGTAATAAACTCTTGCTCCATAATCCAATTGGATGATACTCGAGGACAAATTAAATCGCCCCTACCCATCCCAAAAAGATTAGCAATGACTTTGTTGGAGAATTTGTATGTTTTTCCAAAAAGGTATGTAGAAAAATGAATATGCCGATCATTTGGGTTATGTTTGAGTTCGTGGGTGAAATTTGCATAGAATAATCTAACATGAGGAGTGAAAATGCCCTTAGGTTGATAACACACGAAGGGGCTCCAACCTATATTAGCAAAGAGACGACATATGTTCGAAAAATAACGATGCTTGAATTCCATGTCGAGAAACTTACCAAAGATTGGATTGATGGGGGAAAGATGATTCGTATAGAGATCCTTAGCCCCAAATGAGGAGAAGAGTTTTTCGATTGGTTCCGATGATGAACCGGCAACCCCTTTCCCTTTGCCTCCCTTAGTTCTTGGCGGCATCGTGAGATTTTGAGGGAATTGATGAGATTGAGAGGAATGTGGTGATGGAGAGAATATGTAGGAGTGATGGGGAATGGTAGAAATGTAGGTTTTGAGAAGAGAATTTGAGGGATGAGAGGTATTTGGAAAGAACCGAGAGTGAGGAGAGAATTAAAAGGTCGATTTTAAGATGTTTCAGGCGCGCTAGGGTTTTGAATCCGACTGTTTAGTCGACTGGAAAGGGCTATTCAGTCGACTGAATCTGGCCCTAGGTGTGTGAGGAATTCTAGTGTCTTTTTCAGCCGCCTGAGGTATTGGTTCAGTCGACTGAATGTTATTTTGACATAATGGACTTAATTTTCTTGATAAAAATTAAATTTTTTTTCACCTTTTCTAGTGTAAGCTCACACAACTTCTCTATTATGCAATAATCCCAATTCTCTTCTTATTGAGATAAAACGATCCTCATTTAATGGTTTAGTGAAAATATCGGCCCATTGATCATTTGTGCAAATAAATTCTAAATGAATATCTCCCTTTTGTACATGATCACAAAGAAAATGATGTCGTATCTCGATGTGTTTTGTGCGTGAGTGCACTATTAGATTTTTAGAAATGTTAATTGCACTTGTAATATTGCATTTTATAGGCACAATATCATAGCTCAATTTAAAATCTTGAAGTTGTTTCATGTATAAGACTTGGGCACAACAACTACCCGCGGCCACATATTCGGCTTCAGCAGTTGATAAGGCTACGAAATTTTATTTCTTGGAGAGCCAAGAGACAAGAGACTTTCCTATGAAATGATAAGTGCCACTTGTACTTTTGCGATCTATTTTGCATCTGGTAAATTCGCATCGGAATAACTAACCATTTCAAAGGAAGTGAATTTTGGATACCATAACCCTATGTCTATTGTACCGATTAAATATCTCAAGATTTTTTTAACCACAATTAGGTGTGATTTTTTAGGACATGCTTAAAATCTAGAGCACATACATACACTAAACATAATATCCGATCTACTTGTAGTTAAGTATAAAAGACTACCGATCATACCTCGGTAGAGCTTAGTGTCTACCAATTTTCCTTATTCATCGATGTCAAGCTTTGTTGATGGACTCATGGGTGTTCCCAAAATTTTTCCGTCTTCCATGTTGAACCGTTTGAGCAAGTCCCGTATGTACTTTGATTGACTTACAAACGATCTATTTTTGGCTTGTTTGATTTGAAGTCCGAGGAAGAATGTGAGTTCGCCCATAATGCTCATTTCGAATTCCTTTTGCATACACAACGAGAATTCCTTGCATAAGCTTTCTTTAGTAGCACCGAATATAATACCATCAACATATATTTGAATTATAAGCATAATCTTCAAGGTTTGTTTTTATGAAAAGTGTTGTGTCAATTTTGCCTCTTATAAAGCCATTTTCAAGTAGAAAATCGCTTAGTCTTTCATACCAAGTTCTATGAGCTTGTTTTAAACCATAGAATAATGCTTTGGATAATTTGAAAACGTGATTGGGATAATGATAGTTTTCAAAACCCAGCAGTTGTTCAACATAGACTTCTTCATTGATATAGCCATTTAAAAATGCACTTTTTACATCCATTTGATATAGTTTGAAGTTCTTATGCGATGCATATGCAAGCAACATGCGAATGGCTTCCATCCTAGCTACGGGTGCATAGGTCTCATCAAAGTCTATTAATTCTTTTTTATTATAACCTTGTGCAACTAGCCTAACTTTGTTACGGACAATAATGCCATTTTCATCCTTCTTATTTCTATGAATCCATCTGATTCCAATTATGGTATGATTTCTAGGTCTATGAACAAAATGCCATACTTCATTTCTTTCGAATTGATTAAGATTTTCTTGCATTGCCATTATCCATGAATCATCTTCTAATGCATCATTTATATTCTTTGGTTCTTCTTGAGATAAAAATGCAAGATGTTTAATAATATTTTTGTAAGAAGATCGAGTAGTTACCCCTTTTGATGGTTCACCAATAATTTGCTCCAAGGGGTGATCCTTTACGACCTTTCATTCTTTTGGTAACACTTCATGTTTCTCTTAATCTTGATCATCAATATGGACTTCGATACTTTTTTCCTTATCTTCAATTATTTGTAAATCCTCTAAGTCTTTATTGATTTCTATACCATCATCATTAGAAAGCTTGGAAGAGAAAGAATTAGCTTCATCAAATCTAACATGAATAGATTCAACTAGAGACATTGTTCTTTTGTTATAAATTTTATAAGCTTTGCTATTAATTGCATAACCAAGAAATATACCTTCATCCGATTTGGAATCAAATTTGCCTAAATCGTCTTTTTCATTCAATACAAAGCATTTGCAACAAAAAACATGAAAATAAAAAATGTTGAATTTTCTTCCATTCCATAGTTCATAAGGAGTTTTGTTAAGATGAGATCTTATGTAAACTCAATTCATTACATAACAAGCGGTAATGACCGCTTCAGCCCAGAAGTACTTAGGCAACTTGTGTTCATTTAACATAGTTCGAGCCATTTTTTATAATGAACGATTTTTTCTCTCTACAACCCTATTTTGTTGAAGAGTTCGAGCCGAAAAATTATGAAAAATGCTATTTTAATCACAAAAGTTTTCAACCTCTTTATTTTAAAATTCTCCTCCTCTATCACTATGGATGTGTAAGATTGAATAGTCCTTTTCATTTTGAAACTTTTTACAAAGTTTGGCAAAGAAAAAATGTACTTAATCTTTTGATGCTAGAAATAAAATCCAAGTATACCTTGAAAAATCATCAACTATTACAAAATCGTATACTTTTCCACTAAGTCTTTGAACATTCATGGGACCAAATAAGTCAAGATTAAGTACTTGTAGTGGCCTATTTGTAAAAATTTCTAATTTCTTTTTGAAACTAGTTTTGGCTTGCTTACCAAATTGGAAAGCATCACAAACTTTCTTCTTAATGAATTTAGTTTTGGGCAATTCTTTTACCAAATCTTTCTTGACAAGTTTAAATAGGAGATCCATGCTAGCATGACCTAACCTCCTATGTCATAACCAACTTGTTTCATTTTGTGCCGAAAGACATTTGACATTTTGAGAATCTAGTTTATCAAAATTTATGGTATATACATTTTCAAAACGATTTGCAATAAATAACACTTTATGATTATTCTTATCTTTAACAATACAAGTATCATGCTTGAATTTAACGTAATACCCTTTATCACATAATTGACTAATGCTTAAGAAATTATGCTTTAGACCATCAACAAGTAAGGCATTATCAATATAAAGAGAGAATTTTTTACCAACTTTGCCTTCACCTATGATCTTAACTTTACCATTATCTCCAAATGTCACATAGCCTCCATCTTTAGGTTTTAAGCTCAGGAATTTTGTTTTGTCTCCCGTCATGTGTCTTGAACATCCACTATCCATGTACCATTTTTCTTTAGATACGGTGGACTTCAAGCATACCTACAAAACAAATTATGTGACTTTCTTTAGTACCCAAATCTTTTTGGTTCTTTTAGGATTAGTGTCTTTAATTTTCCACACCAATTTTGTGAAATCATTCTTTCTTTTCATTGGACAATCAAATTTAATGTTCATTTTTTTTACATAGGAAACAAACAGTGTGCTCATAAAAGTTACTTGAAGATGAGGCTTCAAAATCTTTGGATTCTTTCACAAAGGAACTTTTCAATGTTTTCTTGTGGCTTGTTTCTCCATTGTAACTAATGCCTTCTTTATTTAATGACATTCTTTGAACTTCTAAAAGCCTTTCAAAGTTTTTCTTTCCATTTGTAAATTTGTAAATAATTTTGCAGTAATCATCTACTTTCTTCTTCAAATCACATAAGATATCATTTTCAAGATCCTTTCCTTTTAGAGTCTTAAGTTCATTTCTTAACAACTTATTTTCCTTTTCTAATTGAGAAATCTCATTTTCAAAAATCTTTGTCACCCTATCAAACTTGACTCTATAAATAAGTTTTTTTCTTTCCAAGGACTCAACTTGCAAATCATGATCATTTTGAATTTTTGAAAAGGACTCTTTTAAATCGTTCAACATTTTGGATTGATTTTCAATTTCCTTATATAGTTTCTCATTTTCCCATTTCAAGTTCATATTCTTCTTTCCCATTTTCAAGAATTTTTTATGTAAGTCATATAATTCATTTTTAAGATTTTCATAAGATGGCATAGATTCACAAGAACTAGATTCATTTCAAGAAGTAGATTCAAGTAAAATAGAATTGGGGTGAGAATTTACCTCCTCATTCATGCTAGCCATCAAGCAAAAATTTACAATTTCTTCATCGCTAGAACTTTCGGTAGACTTGTTTGAATATGTGTCGTCCCAAGTTGTAGCTTTCATGGCCTTCTTTTTCTTCTTTATATCCTTTTTGAGTATAGGACATTCCGGCTTTATGTGTTCCACTTTCTTGCAATTATAGCATGTAAGAGGCTCTTGCTTGAATCACCCTTATCAAATCTTGTGCCACCAAATTTTCTTGCAAAGCGTTGATCTCTCTTAAAAAACTTTCTGAGTCTTCTAGTAATAAGAGCCATATCATCATCATCAAGCTCTTCATTTTCTTCATCACTAGAGCTTTCTTTTGAAGCTTTTAAAGCAATAGATTTCTTCACTTTGTTTTGCTCGCTGGCTCTATATTTAATCTTGAGTTCATACATCAAGAGAGATCCAATGAGTTCATCAAACGTCATTATTCTTAGATTTCTTGCTTCCGAAATAGCCATTGCCTTAGCTTCCCAAACGAGTGGTAAGGCCTTAAGTACTTTGCTTAACAATTCATAAGATTGATAAGTTTTTCTAAGAGCATTGAGAGAATTGATGATATGAGTAAAACGAGTATACATGCTAGAAATGG
>JAOTRH010037272.1:0-20496 GCA_034768845.1 Heliamphora exappendiculata
AAACGTTGGGAGAATTCAGTGCATTTGATAATTGGAAACTCAAGACATAATTTGAGTTAGGGCCGGGAGTTCAGTCAAGACCTTTAGTGGAATCCGTTCTGGTTCGTATGGGAAAAGATCTAGCTCGGGGACAGAGTTAAGGATATCCAGTTTTCTCATACGGTTAGCGCGAGTCCTATACTTCCTCGTGATCCCTCACGTTGCCCATTATATGCACACATGTTTTTCTTGTTAGTTTCGATAATTATTTAATTTAATTTGAATGCCGGTATTGCCGCCGGGGACATTCGAAGATTAAATTAAATTAATGAGGGGCTGTTTTAATTTTTGGCACACCTAGGGATTATTCCCTAAGTGGCCGGCCCTAGGAGATGGTAGGTTTTATTATTTATGTTAAGTATATATATCTTCATATCCTTTTAGGAATGAGAGAATATATACTTAATATCCTTTTTGATATATTCCTAGAGATTAAGAAAGGAGGCACCTTTTATAATAACCCTAACCCTAATTCTCCCCCCATAGCCGCCGCCCCCTCTCCTCTTAGGCAATTAATTTTGCCTTTTTGAGATTATTGTGTGAGAAGAAACCAAAAGGAGGAAAAACACTTCGATCGGAATCAGTGCCCCCACACATCGTGATCGTCGTAGTGCGTCCAGGATATACGTGAGAATGTTGCAAGGTCGTCTTAAGCGTATTTGGGATTTCATGAAACTTTTTGACAAGTTTCATAAAGGTATTAAAATACTAAGATTAATATAGTTCTCAGTTTTCATGAAAAATGCATACGTCATTTTTTTCGGTCACGGCGTTAGTTCAATTTTTTTTCCGCTCCAACAGATATGCAATCACATAGTACAAAGTTGACTCAACCACATGAGCCTCAAACGGTTTTACTTCATAAAACCCCAAGTTTTACACTAGACTTAGACGAGTCTCAAAATGGTTTTTTCATCCTCAAAACCAAGCATTTCAACAATGAAAATAACGTTTGGCAGTTAAAGAAAAATAGTAACAAAATGTTATGTTTCACTAGGATCACACATCCGAGAAAATGATTCATATGTACCGATTTTGTCACACTAGGGATAAAAGAAACAACTATAGACTCTTGCCCATTATCCTAGTCCTGAATCATTTAAGACCTGTTAGGTAATGACATGTTCTATAAGAAGTCACAACAATGTAAACCACTTCATTTACGGAGTACAACCGAGGAAAACAAAACACCCACCACTTCTTTACGAGGACCAACCCAAAGGAACAAAGTTACCTACTTACGCAAGTTTCCAGACATTCACTCAGGAGCAATGGTGGCCCAATACACCCGGTATCCCGGCACATCTATAGAATCATTTAAAAACCAACCTATACCTCGACTACGAAAACATTTAAACAATTATACATTAATCATATATAAAAGATCCAATGGTCAATTGCCACATCATCCATCAATCATGGAGATCAAATAATAATTTTAAAATATTTCCACAGTTTCTATCAAAACATTTCAAATCTGAGACTCAATCCCGATAGTTAGCTCTAAACCTCCAAAACACAGTTTTCAAGATTTTCATAAATCTTCCATTTCAAAACTGCCTTTTTAAAAACCATGGACATCCACAAGCCCATATCATGTAATAAACCAAGAAAAAGCACAAAAAATGCTTTTTATTCAAACAACATGGTTTAAACATAAAATACAACATTTAAAGCCTTTTTAACCGGTAAAAAGCGTATAACTGCATGTAGTACCCTTTAACGACAACATAGTATAGGATCCTACCTCAAAACAAGAATCCATCTGGATGGATGCGAAGCCTACGGTGTGGATAGTAAGAATCCACAAGCTGATTGTCAAAAACTAAGCCCGGACATACCAAAAATCTAGAGAGAAGGTGGAGAAAAGGGAAATTTAGGCAAGAAGAAAGGTTTTTCAAAATATCTCCAGGGTTCTGATACTTATAGGCCACGCCAAAACAAGGGTTTAGTCAACTGAACCTCCCCCTTCTGTCGACTGAAGAAGGCAACTGAAAATCCAAAAAGCTCCACCAACTCAGCCCAGTCAACTGTCCTACCAAAGTCAGTCGACTGAACCAACCCACTATCGATCCAGTCAACTGGATCACCTAGTTCGATCGACTGGATGACGGAGAAAACAAGCATTGTAAAAAAAATAGGTTTTTCAACCCCGATGCCAACCAAACATGCCTTATCAAAACCCAAGAAAGCATAAAACACATATATACATGCTGTTCTACAATAAAGAAGCATAAACGAACACGTCGAATATATATATAACGAAAAAGAAATGAAATCGGGTCTCACAACTCTTCCCCCTTAAGGAATTTTCCCCCAAAAATTTGCTACAAAGTTACAAGGTAAACAACTCTAGATATCTAGCATGAACCTTGGACTCAAGCTCCCATGTCGCTTCCTCAACCCCGTAATAAAGCCATAGGATCTTGACATAAGCAATGATCCTCCCTCTCAATACTCGTTCCTTCATGTCCAGAATCTTCACAGGTCTCTCCTCATAAGAAACATCCTCATCCACCTACAATTCAGCCCAATTCAGAACATGTGACAGGCTAAGCTCTTACTTTCGAAGCATGAAAACGTGAAACACGTTGTGCACAGACACCAACTGAGGTGGTAAATCTATACAGTATGCTACCTCCCCAATCCTTTCAAGGATCTCAAATGGTTCAATGAAATGCGGTGATAACTTCTTCTACAGCCAAACGTCATCAAACCTCCGCGTGGCGAGACTTTCAGAGACATGTGGTCTCCCATTACAAACTCCAAAGGTCTCCTCCTCTGATCAGCATAGCTCTTCTAGTGACTCTGAGCTGTCACTAGACGTTGGTGAATCACGATAATCTTTTCTGTCGTCTTTCCAACCAAGTTGGGTCCCAAAACTATGGTATCTCCTATATCTATCCAATACACTAGTGACCTACACGGCCTACCATACAAAGTCTCATATAGTGCCATCGCAATACTTGACTGATAACTATTGTTGTATGCAAACTCTACCAATGGTAGATGATCTTCCCAAGGACCCTAAATATTAAGTACACACGCTCTTAACATATCCTCCAAAATCTGTATGGTCCTCTCGGACGGACTATCTGTCTACGGGTGAGAAGCAGTGCTGAACGTCAAGCTTATCCCCAAAGCCACTTGGAGACTCTGCTAAAAATGTGATGTAAAGCACGGGTTTCAATTAGGAACAATAGACACCTGTACCCCATGTAGCTAAACAATCTCTCGAACATACAACCTACCCTGTCAGTCCATCGAATCCTTCACACAAATAGGAAGAAAGTGTGCAGAATTCGTTAGCCTATCAACCACAATCTAAATAGTGTCGTGTCCCTTCATCGATCTAGGAAGTCCTAATACAAAGTCCATCGTGATGTTCTCCTACTTCCATTCTGATATCGGCAACAACTGTAACAACCTTGCTGGTCTCTGATGCTTTGCCTTTACCTGCTAACATGTAAGGCACCGAGAAACAAACTGAATCACATCTCTCTTCATTTCTTTCCACCTAACCTGGCGGCACAAATCGTGATGCATCTTAGTGTCTCATGGATGCACTGCAAGATGAGAATGATGAAAATCATGTAGTACATCGACACGGCACGACTCGAGTACGAACAATCTCCTTGCTAATCTCGAACTCTAATCTGGGCTCACAACCTATCCCACCATGTCCTTTCCACTAGCAATATGATCTCGCAACATCTAAGCCTCCTTGTAATAACCTGAACTATTAATTTAAATTAATTATAAAAATTTAGGCGATGACCCACTGGCCAGTCACAGTCCATTTCTAGGGTCAGAACATGGCACTTCTGATATGTCTGCTGAACCTCTAACACACGTGCAACCAATGCAGGTTGTAAAGCTACTAAAAATAAAGTTGCACCTCTCCTTATCTCCCCGAGACATAAATCAAATTCACCAACTTCTCTAAGCATGGCCCATTCTCGTATAGCCATGGAACCTAGTGAACCATGAGATCTCCTACAAAGAGCATCGACCACGACATTGGCCTTCCCTGGATGGTACTGCAAGTCAAAGTCATAGTCTTCCAATAACTCCATCCACCGTTATTGGCATAGATTCAAGTCTTTCTACGAAAATAAGTATTTCAAACTCTTGTGATCGGAGAAAACCTCAAAGTGCTCACCTTAAAGATAATGCCGCCATGTCTTCGAGGTAAAGACCACGGCTGCCAACTCCAAATCATGTGTCGAATAGTTCTTCTCATGAGTCTTCAGCTGTCAAGATCCGTAAGCCACAACCTTACCTCCCTGCATTAAAACACAACCTATACCATCATGCGATGCATCACAATACACTGTGTAACCCAAACCTCGCTCAGGAATAATCAACACCGGTGCACTAGTTAACCTCTTCTTCAACTCTTAGAACGCTAACTCACAAGGCTCACTCCACATGAACATGACTCCCTTCCACGTAAGATGCGTCATCGACGTGACAAGTTTAGAGAAATCCTTCACGAACCGCTGATAATAGCCTGCCAAACCCAAAAAATTACAGATCTCAAATACATTCTTCGGTCGTTCCCAATCCATCACTGCATCAATCTTCGAAGAATCCACTGACACTCCATCTTTCGATACCACGTGTCCAAGAAATCTTACCTCGAACATCCAAAACTCACACTTCTCGAACTTTGCATACAAACAATGCTCTCTCAGAATCTGTAGAACAATATGCAGGTGTTCTTCATGCCTCTCCCTCATGGGTAAATGGATAAGAATATCATTCACGAACACAACCACAAAGCTGTCCAGACACGGATGGAAGATACGGTTCATCAAACCCATAAATGTCGCAGAAGTGTTCGTCAAATCGAACAGCATAACCACAAACTCATAATGATCATACTGAGTTCGAAAGGCGGTCTTTGCTATGTCCTCGTCCCTAATCCTCAATTGGTGGTACCCTAACCTCAAATTAATCTTTGAGAAGTAACTCAACCCCTTCAACTGATCAAACAAGTCATAAATCCTCAACATAGAATACTTGTTCTTCACCATTAACTGATTCAACTTTTAGTAGTCAATACACAATCTCAAAGACCTATCCTTTTTTTTAGAAAAAAGAGCTGGAGCTCCCCATGGCAACGTACTTGGGCATACAAACCCCTTATCAAGCAACTCCTAAAGTTGCACCATGAGTTCTCGTAACTTAGCCGGTGCAAAGCGGTAAGATGGCATAGAGATGGGAGCAACTCCTGCAACCAGATCAATAGAAAACTCTACCTCACGACTCGGTGGCAACTCAAATAGATCGTTAAGAAAGTCATCTAGGTAGTCACAAACCACTAGAGGAAACTCCCTTCGAACCCTAATCGTCTCATCAACCATGAGAGCTAGAAAGAGAAAACCCAGATTCCCTCGATTCCGAGCAACACCGGGTATAGACACCAAATCCTCTTCCCGATCGCCCACGAAACAAAAGTAATGACCCTCAGGTATACAAATCGATACCCTCTGTCGATTACAATCAATAAAGGCATGATAGGTGGTCAGCCAGTTCATCCCTAGGATGACATTAAACGTAGTCATGTTTAGAATGATGAAATCAAACTCTAAACAACGACCGATGACCCCTTGCTCACAGGATCTACAAGCTCAACTCAACACCACATTCGCACTGACCGGGGTCTCTACGCTCAATGTACTACCCAACGAGTTTGTCTCCAACCCCAATGTAGATGCAAAAGTAGAGAAAATAAAGGAATGCGATGCTCCCGTGTCGATAAGAATACTGGCCCATTATCTATATACTAAGAGAGTACCTATGATCATGGATGAAGTAGCTACAGCATCGAGCACGACTGGTGCTTTAGAAGAACTGGGATCAGTAAGAACATGTGCTCTACCCTACGGTGCTCTAGTCTATCCACTGTAACCTTGGTCCGTCGACTGACTCACAGACTGTACTAAGACACCCCCTTCCACAAACCTAGACATCTAAGCCCTAGGTTTCTAATAAGTCTGCCGTCCCTGTGTGGATGAAACAACCGGCGCTCCTATTGTACTATGTATACTCCCTCCTCAAGGGAAGTTCTTATACATGAGCCCCGACTGATCGTACCACAAACATACTAGTGGCTCTCTCCCCTGTGACTGAACAAGCACTGAACCCTGAACCTGGCCCCTGAGCGGGCACTCCGTAGCACGATGCACTGGCTGTTTGCATCGATAACAGGTGAACTCTCTCTGCTCCGGTCTTCTCGTTGAGGCCACTAAAGGTGTAAGTGTAGAAAACTGCAGCTGATACGATCCCGCAGGATGAGAACTCGGGCTAGACGACCTCTGGCACTTTTTTTTGCACCCCTAGAACTGTGCATCTCCCCCACTCTACTGACTCTTACTTTCTCAACCCTATGTGTCTCATTCAGGGTATCTTTCACGGTGATGGCTATCTTCACCAAGTCTGTAAAGACGTGCATCATAAATGCCGCCCATCCTAAATACTGCCACTCTATCTCGAATTGCGGGTCTCAAACCCCTTCCAAACCTCTTTGCACAAAGCTCTTCTGTCGCCACAATCTGCTGTGCAAAATGGGACAAGCTGGTGAACTCGGCCTTGTACTGGACCACTGTCATCATCCCCTTAGTAAGGAAAAGAAAGTTCTCCCTATAACAATCTATTGAGGTCTCAGGAAAGTACTTCTCCAGAAATACCTTGGTGAAAGCCTCCCAAGTGCCTCTCACTATAGTCCTAGCAAATCTCCACCATTCATGGGCACTCCCCCTCAGCTGAAATGCAGCGAACGCAACCCTCATATATTCCTCCACTAACTGAAGCATATCTAGAATCCTGGTCACCTGCTCCAGCCATTCTGTGGCTGCCGTGGGGTTGGGATCCCCTAATAAATAATACATCTATATTATAATTTAAGAGAAAGTTTCTTCTTTAATTAACCAAATGTTTCTTTGGCACTTACGCTTGGGCCATATTAATCTAAAAAGAATAAATAGACTGGTAGTAGATGGACCTTTGACTTCATTGGAAGTGGAGGCACTTCTAGTCTATGAATCTTGCTTAGAGGGTAAGATGATCAAGAGGCCCTTTTTGACCAAAGGCTATAGAGCTAAAGAACCGTTGGAGCTGGTTCATTCTGATGTGTCTGGTCCTATGACAATCCGAGCTAGAGGTGCCTTTGAGTACTTTATCAGTTTCATTGATGATTACTCAAGGTATGGATACATTTACCTAATGCACCATAAGTCTGAATGCTTTGAGAAATTCAAAGAATTTAAGACCGAGGCAGAGAAGCGTCTGGACAAAAGTATCAAATCACTACGATCCGACCGTGGTGGAGAATACCTCTTTGGAGAGTTTAAGGACTACTTGTCATCAGAGGGAATTACATCCCAGTTGACTATACATGGCACTCCACAGCATAATGGTGTAGTAAAAAGAAGGAATATGACTCTTATGGAGATGGTAAGGTCAATGATGAGTTAATTAGGTTTACCAGATTCATTTTAGGGACTCGCTTTAGAGATTGCGGCTTATATTCTGAACTTGGTACATTCTAAGTCAGTCCTTCTACTCGCACAGAATTGTGGACCAGGCGTAAGCCTAGTCTGAAACACATTCGAATTTGAGAGTGTCTAGCACATTTACTGAAAGGGAACACGGATAAGTTGGAACCGAGAACATAAGTCTGTTTCTTGGTGAGGTATCCCAAGAAAACGAAGGATGGTCTATTTTATAATCTTAAGGATCAAAAGGTCATTGTTAACACCAATGCCTAATTTTTAGAAGAGGATTATATTATGGATCACAAGCCCTAGCAAAATTGTTCTGGAAGAACTGAGAGAAAATACGAGTAGAACATAAGAGGAACCACAAGTTACTAATATTCCATTACCTCGTTGTAGTGGGAGGATTATCGGGATATGTACAAATCAAGAATAGGGTGCTAATGCACAGGGTTCAAATTCTGTACAGCCTGTTACTGCTAGTATACAGACACAGGTAGTGCCTCGTCGTAGTAGGAGGATTGTTCATCAACCTGATTGGTATATATTTTTGGGAGAGTCGTTTGACAAGATCCCAGCATAACTGGATACCGAGCCTTATAACTACTGTTAGCCCAAGGGCTTTTTATTTTGATTTTGATAATTTTCATAATTTATTTTCTAAGAATAAATAGTTTTAAATGGATAATATTTTATATTTTCAAAATGAAAGTGTTAACACATCTTGAACAATTAAGTTGACACCTTAGCCCCAAAAAAATGACTTATATCTCAAAAAGGTTCAAACACTTAAGCATTCTTGAATAAGAATATTTTGTATTGATCTTAAATGAAAATTAAGTCAAACACTTGTAAGGCAAAGTATACTTGAAGCTTATTAAGTGTGTCAACACCCATTGATCAAATGGTTTGACACCCTAACTGCCTTACAAGTTGATCTTTATGTATCAAAACTTTAGTGTCGACACAAACAAGTTTTGTATCAACACAAAAGAGCCGAAGCTCTCAAGACTCAATTTGAGTCGACACAAATAGAATTGTGTCAACACAAAAGTGATCCTCACTTTCGGTATCCGAAAGTTTGGGTCGACACAAATAGAAGTTGTGTCGACACAAAACAACCGAGACCTCCTGTAGATTTTTGGTATTGACACCAACTCTAAATGTGTCGACACAAAAATACCGAGGCTGACTGCAAAATTTTGGTGCCGACCCCAAAGCACATATGTGTCAACACAAAAGTCCCGAGCCTGCCTGCAGAATGTTGGTGTCAACCCCAGAGACCAAATGTATCGATACAAAAGAATCGAGACTTCCTGCTGAAATTCGTGTCGACACCAAAGGCAAGTTGAGTCGACACCATATTCAAATGTGTCGATACTAGAATGTTAAAAGGTAGAATGCAAAAATTGTGTCGACCCCTCAAAAAATTCGTGTCGACCCAACCACTTGAAGAACCCTACTCTAAACACTTAGTGTCGACACCAGCGACGAAAATTCAAATCGCGGTAGATCTCAACGGCTGAATTTTTGGCATTTATTGCTCCCACATACCTCTAACGGTCATGATACCCCAAGAACTTATATAAAGAGTTACTTTTTAGCATTTAAGAAGGTTGGAGACTTGTATTTACTATTCTATTGCTCAAATCAATCTCAGAATCATCAAACTCACATTTATTGTTGTAACTCCAGTTCTTGTTCTTCATTTCTCTTTACCTTTTCATTTATTGCAAATCATTTCTGTAAAGAGAGTGAGAGTTCATCATTAATACTCTTTATTTATTGTAATCAAGGGTGAGTCACCCTTTATCCTTTGAGTGAGTGAGTGAATCTCATCAAAGAAAGAGTGATTAGAAGAAAATATGGACTTTTTTTATAGGATCTTATTGAAGCTGAAATAGGCTTGTGAAAGTGTCTGTAAATATTCAGATTATTCAAGCAAAGTCTTGAAGATTGTAAAGGCTTGAAATACGCCCGTGAAGTATTCTGAATAGTGGAAATACTTAAGGGTTATCTTGAGGAGTGGATATAGGCTAGAAGAAAGCTGAACCACTATAAATCTCTAGTGTCTGGTTCTATCTCTCTATCCCTCATCTTTTAACACTTACTTTGATTTCATATTTGCTTATCTTACCGTATTGCAATAATAAAAGATTTTTGAAAAAAAATTTTAAATTGCTATTTATTCTTTAATGATCCAATTCACCCCCCTCTTGGGATTGACAATACCCCCTTAAGGATGCTTATAAATTTTGACCGAGCTAAATCCTATAGATTAATTTTATTATCCGGCGGTCAAATAAGTTAAGCGGAAGGGTTTAAGGAATATCAAGATGCCAATTAAATTAAATTGTCAATAATTAAATTTAATTAGAGGGTATCAAGAATCTTAACGTGGGAAGAAATGGTAAGCATTTAATAACAAAACCTCAATGCAAGAAGGTTTTGAGATTATGGGTCAGAGTGCAATTATAGTTCTTTAGTGGTGTGAATTGTAATTCAGTATTTTATAAAAATTACAAAAACCGCTGCATGTCTTTCCATAATTGCAAAAATCTCAAGTAGGTGTCTGTGTTCCACTAGAAGTCTAACTCATAATTACTCTCCAGATCCCTACTGTACCCCTATATATATGTGAGTAGGCTAAACCAGTCTTTGATGATTTTATATCATATTATTATGATATTATTTTTTTCTTTTAAGACTTAAATATATTGGGATTCTTCCAGTACGAGTTCTCGGAGGATCGTAGCCAACACTACGTTCGAGGATCGCGTAAGGGAATACAGTAGAAGATCTGACTGGAGTTTTAACTCAGAATCAAATCGTAGTTGAAGAATAGATCGACAAAAGGTAATCATCTAAATTAACTTTGGTTACACGGGTTTATTTTTTATCGTTCAACGTCAAAATCTTTATCTTGAGCTCTTTTCAGCATTTGCCCGTCCAGTTAATTTTTTACCAAAAATCGTTTTACAAAAATAATGATCCTGGTAGTGTTGCCTCCAACAAATTGGTATCAGAGCCATTTTGATTTTTCTTTACGGTTATCGGGGCCGGGTAGTTTTAGAACTGCTACTAACTTTATTTTGCAGGTGTGCTAATCCTGATTTTATGATTATCATTTTTTTTCATATTTGATTGAATGGTTTGAATGAATGATGATTATATTTTTTTAATCACGGGAGTTGACCGTGATAAATCGAATGTGAGCTTTTGGAACATATGATCGATGTAATAGCTAGTTTTATGTTTTAAAATATCTATTTAGATTATTTAAGAATAGGTTGAACATGTCCAAAAACACGAAGAACGGAGGTGGCACCGGCGGTGGTTCGACATTTTACGAGCCACAGATCGCAGTATGTTTTAATGGTTTTAAACAGTTTTTTTCGTGAGTTTTTCTGCAGTATTTATGTATAAAAAATAGCATAAAAAATAAGTCAAAAACAACAAGAAAAAATCACCAAAACAACCCGGTTTCAGTGGCTTTGCCGGCAGTGGTTCGGCAGCGATTTTTATATTTTTTCAGGCCGTTTTTTGGACTATTTTTGGGAAAGTTTTTTAAGAATAAAATATCAGTAAAACATACCTTAACATTCTTTCAAAAACCAAAAAAACGGGGCCAGACAATGCATTAAAAAAGAAAAAAACAGCAGCAATTTTTTCTGGCAGCGGCGGCACTACAGCAGCAGATTTCATTCTATTTTTCAACAATTGTTTGGGATGTTTCCAAGAAGGATTTTTCACAAAAAGATAGTACTTTGGGGAGCTTTCTTTTGATATAAAGTACGTCAAAAACCGAGTTTCGGAAGAAGATCGAAAAAGCCTCGAAAAGTTGGCGGCGTAGTGTTGTGGCGGGTAGCAGTATTTTTGAGATTCAGACCATTTTTCCTACCATTTTTCGAGCAGTTTTCCACCAGATTTTTTGATAGAAAAATTTCATATTTCGAGAGTTTTTCAACGATATAATGCTCGTCAAAACTAGAGCTCGGATGAGACAGCATGAGCCGCCTGAAGGCGACGAGGCGGCGCCGGCGATGGCTGGTGGTGGTCCTGCGACTTTTTCTCTCCCGGGACTGGTTTGATGTATATTCTGATATATAAAAGACTGATACGATATATATTGTTATATCAGACAGTATCAAAGATTTTTGATGCAAACTGGATACAGAAAACTAATTCAGAACAGGATTATTGCAGCTTATCTCTTAAAAGGAGACTGAAACTCTTTAGAGTTTTAGATGGATCATAAAATTGGGATATTTATATTTATCTTGCATTTAATTCTTTATTAACTAGATGGATGATATTTATTGGTTTGATTTATCATGTTAATTTAATTAATTTGAATATTCAATTTTAATCAAAATATTTGGTAATAAAAAATAAAATTAATTTTTTTTAATTAATTAATTTTAATTAAATAAAAAAACTTTAGATATTTTATTTTTTTACAAAATATCACATTTAAGATTATTTTTTTAAATAGGATATCTTGAAAAAATGTGGAAATTAATTCCAAATTTTGAATTAATTAAATGAAAGAATGTTTAATTAAAATAAATTATTATTAAAATAAATTATTATTTAATCACTACCTTAGCTAAAAAGTTAAAAGAAAAATTATGCATTTATTAAATTTTATTTGTTATGCATTTAAACATGGAATGATAGTTTGACAAATTAGAATCTTTGGAATCGTATACACGGAAAGATATTTGATTCTTTCAGATCGTGCGACTTTCGAAATTAATAAATTTATTTTAATTAAACGAATTTTTATAACCCTAAAAGATGTTTTAAAAATCTAAGTAGGATAGTGAATTTATTCACAGATAAATTCTGCGAACTCCATCACCAGTTTGTAGGCGATGCAATTAAACCCTGCGTGTTAACAGTAAGGCCTTCCTCCCCATCGGACAGATTAATTGTGGTATCGCCAATACAAATCTCTTTTAGGGATAATTCTGGATAATTGATAGTATGGAGTACTTCCCCAGCTGAAGGGTTAATTACAAAATGATTAATTTGAGATTAGGTGATGGTTAACACTTAGTTATATATAATAGTATCCTCTCCAACTGAGACACTGCTATTATATACCGGACCGAAACTATGTCAGTTATTTAATTTTTACATTGCATGGTAATTTGCCTAAATAGTAAAATTAAAATAAATTGGCATGTCTGGTCTTAAAATGAATAGTAGATGTCCACCCAACGTGGCATGCTATTCACAGGTTACTAGATTACTGACGAATTAATTTTAAATTTGTAGAAGAAACCAAATTAAAATGAATTTAAAGTTTTTCTCATCATTATTAACGATTTTTTTATTATGTGAATCTTAGGAATAAAAGAGATTTCAATCCACTCACTTCAATACTCAAACAAAACAAATTTACGGGACCAAATTTTGTTGATTGAAAATGTAAATTGAATATAGCTTTAACTACAAATAGTATTCTTTTAGTACCAAAAAATGTGTCTGTTTCTGAAAAAGGTTCTTCATCGGGGTCGGAAGACATGAAGAAAAAAAAGGTTAAAAAATAGTAAGACACGATTTCTAGGGTTATTTGTGGGCCACGAACTAGTGTAAAAAAACTGAAAGGCAGATATTTTCACTGCAACAGACCCGGCACAAGAAAAAGCTATGTCCAATATTTCTCAAAAGGCATAACAAACATGGTAATTTCTATTCACTAGTTGTGAAAACATGTTTAGCGGTGTTATCTACCGGTACCTGGTGTGTAGATACAAGAGCCACTAATCATGTCTGTAATTCATTGTAGGGGTTCCAGAAAACTCGGCAACTTAGTGATGGGAAGATTTACCTATACATGGGCAATAATACAAAAGTAACAGCAGTTGCAGTAGGAGATGTCACTCTCAATTTTGGTAAAGATCGAGTTTTAATATTGAGAGATTTTCTTTATGTACCTGCCATTAAAAGGAACTTAGTTTCCATTTCTAGATTAGTTAAAGATGGATATTGGGTTTATCTTAATAACTCTATGATTATTAAGAATAATAAACGTGTTATCTGCACTGGTATATTGGTAGATGATCTTTATATTATTACTCCAATCTCTCCTACACTACAACTAACTGAAATGAATAATACACTTATATTACCATATAAGTGAAAGTTTTCTTCTTTATTGAACCAAACGTTTCTTTGCTACTTATGCTTAGGTCATATTAATCTAAAAAAGATAAATAGGCTGGTAGCAGGATGGACCTTTGAGTTCAATGGAAGTGGAGACACTTCTAGTCTGTAAATCTTGCTTAGAGGGTAAGATTACCACAATGCCATTTTTGGCCAAAGGTTATAGAGCTAAAGAACCGTTAGAGCTGGTTCATTCTGATGTGTGTCGTCCTATGACAATCCGGGCTAGAGGTGCCTTTGAGTACTTCTTCAGTTTCATTGATGATTACTCAAGGTATGGATACATTTACCTGATGCACCGTAATTCTGAATGCTTTGAGAAATTCAAAGAACTCACGACGGAGAAGCATCTGGATAAAAATATCAAATCACTATGATCCGATCGTGGTGAAAAATACCTATTTAGAGAGTTTAAGAACTACTTTCCATAAGAGGGGATTGCATCCCAGTTGACTGCACCTGATACTCCACAGCAGAATGGTGTAGCAGAAAAAAAGAATAGGACTCTTATGGAGATGGTAAGGTCAATGGTGAGTTATTCATGTTTACCACGTTCATTTGGGGACTTGCTTTAGAGACAACGGCTTACATTCTGAACATGGTACCTTATAAGCCAGTACCTTCTACTCCCGTAGAATTGTGAACCGGGTATAAGCCTAGTCTGAAACACATTCGAATTTGGGAGTGTCCAGCACATGTGCTGAATGGGAACGCGGGTAAGTTGGAACCGAGGACATAAGTCTATTTTTTGTGGGGTATCCCAAGGGAACGAAGGGTGGTCTATTTTATAATTATAAGGATCAAAAGGTCATTGTTAGCACCAATACCAGATTCTTGGAAGATGATTATATTATGGACGACAGGTCGAAAAGCAAAATTATTCTGGAAAAACTGAGAAAAAATACCAATAGAACGGAAAAGGAACCACAAGTCACTAATAATCCATTACCTCGTCGTAGTGGGAGGATTATTGGGATAGGTGCAAATCAAGAACAGGGTGCTGATACATAGGGTTCAGATTCTGCATAGCCTGTTTCTGCTAGTACACAGACACAGGTAGTGCCTCGTCATAGTGGGAGGGTTGTTCATCAACTTGACCGGTATATGTTCTTGGGAGAGTCTTTTGACATGATCCCTGTAGAATTAGATACCGAGTCCTGTAACTACAACGAAGCACTACAAGACAAAGATGCAGATCTTTGGTAAAGGGCGATGAATTCAGAGATGGAATCTATGTATTCCAATAAGGTCTGAGAACTTGTAGAACCACCTAAAGGGATAAAACCCATTGGACGTAAGTGGATCTATAAGAGAAAGAGAGGAGTAGACGGGAAGGTTAAAACATTTAAAGCTAGGCTTGTTGCTAAAGGGTTTACTTAGAAAAAATAGATCGACTATGAGAAAATATTTTTGCCGGTAGCCATGCTTAAGTCTATCTGAATTCTCTTATCTATTGCTGCACATTTCGATTATGAAATCTAGGAAATAGATGTCAAGACAGCTTTTCTTAATGAAAGTCTTGACGAGTGTATCTATATGATACAACCAGATGGATTCATTGCAAAGGGCCAAGAGCACATGTTGTGCAAGCTTAAGAGATCTATTTATGGACTTAAGCAGGCATCGAGGTCTTGGAACACTCAATTTTTTCAAGCTAAAAAGTCTTATAATTTTGATCAAAGTCCGAATGAGTCATGTGTGTACAAGAAGCGTGACGAAAGCATTGTAACTTTTTTAATACTTTATGTAGACGATATCTTGCTCATCAGAAACGATGTGGGGGCATTATCTATGGTTAAAGTATGGTTATCTGGGCATTTCGATATGAGGGACTTGGGAGAAGCCAGTCACATCCTTGGGATCAAGCTTATGCGAGATCGAAAACAAAGGATGTTGGATTTGTCACAAGCAAAGTATATCAATGATATCCTTGCTCATTTTAGCATACAGGATTCCAAGAAATGGTCTCTTCCTTAAAGGTATAGAATCACTCTATCCAAGGATCAGTGTCCTATGACACTTGATGAGATAGAGAGGATGAAGGTGGTTCCTTATGCTTCGGTAATATAAAGTCTTATATATGCTATGCTTTGCACTAGATCCGACATCTGCTTTCGTGTTGGCACAGTTAGCAGATATCAATCTAATTTAGGGTAGGAGTATTGGACTACGATAAAGAATATAATCAAGTACCCAAAAAGGATTAAGGATTATATGTTAATTTACCAGGCAGATAGTCTAGTACCTTTGGGGTACATAGACTCAGATTTTCAGTCAGACATAGAGCTTGCATCAAGAAACAACCTTGTAGATCCTTTACAAAGAGTTTACCAGCTAAGACTTTTGATAGTCATGTAGAGGGTATGGGAGTCAAATGTATGGCAGTATGGTTTTGAGTATAAGTAGGAGATTGTTAGGGTTGGTATACTAAAAACTATGTTTTTAGTATTTAATTTTATTTTAATAAAATTAATTTTCTATTTTATGAGAATCTTTATGAGCATTGTATGCATATCATTTCTTTGTTATGCATAGATGTTAAATATTCTGTACATAGTATTTAATCTGGTGTGTAGAGTACAACTTATACGCAGAAGATCAGATTTTAACCTTTTACAGAATATATTTATGTTCATAGTTTAGATGGAAATAGATATACCATCGGTACAACTGTGGTACGGAGTTTTAGTAAACCTGTATTGGTTACGGGGAACAGATAATAGCGTCGTCTATTGTTTCAACTCTCTGTACCAGCACACTTTATGTGTGTTGAACGGGACATTTGGGATAATTAATTTTGTACTAACTATATAAATTAATTCACACCCCAAAGTTATTATAAATAGTGCTTATCCTCTTAATCCTGAAATAGTTATTGATTTGTGTATATTTAATATTTGCTGCTTTGATTCGTTAGAGAATGTGATCTTATATGGGTCTATATTCCCGGTGAGTTTGATAGTAGTATTATTTATATACCAAATATTAATTATTGACGAAATTCACGTCCCAAAGATCGGGATTGATGATACCCCCTTAAAGATGCTTATAAATTTTGATCGGGCCAAACCCTATTGGTGGATTTCATTATTCAGTGGTCAAATAAGTTAAGTGGAAGGGCTTAAAGAATATCAAGATGCTGATTAAATTAAATTGTCAGTAATTAAATTTAATTGGCAGGTATCGAAAATCTTAACGTGGGGAGAAATAATAAGCATTTAATAACAGGAGCTCAATGCAAGAAGATCTTGAGATTATGGGTCAAAGTGTAATTATAGTTCTTTAGTGGTGTGAACTGTAATTCAGTATTTTATAGAAATTACTGAAATCGTTGCATATCTTTTCATAATTACAGAAACCTCTAGTAGGTGTATGTGGTCCACTAGAAGTCTAACTCATAATTACTTCATAGGTCCCTGTTGTAGCCCTATATATATGCGGGTATGCTGAACCAGTTTTTAATGATTTTATATTATTCTTATGATATTATTTTTTTCTTTCAAGACTTATATATATCGAGGTTCTGTCGGTACGAGTTCTCGGAGGATCGTAGCCCACACTACATTCGAGGATCGCGTAAGGAAATACAGTAGAAGATTTGACTCGAGCTTTAACTCAGAATCAAATCGTAGTTGAAGAATAGATCAACGAAAGGTATTCATGTAAATTAACTTTGGTTCCACGGGTTTATTTTTGATCGTTCGACATGAAAATTTTTTATCTGAAACTCGTTTCGGAGTTTTCCCGTGCAGTTAATTTTTTACTAAAAATTATTTTATAAAAATAATGATCTTAGCAGTATTGCCTCTAACACGTTAACCTCAAATCTCAATCCAGGGTTCCAAAAATACATATTTTTCAAGCTTTTATGTATATACACAAAGTATACAACTCATATCTAACAAAAATTTAACAATAGTCATAGATCCTATCTCTTTGAAGTTAAATCCACAAGAAACAAGCTGTAAGCAGCTCCAATGATCAAAACCTCCAACCAAACAGTGAGAAACGAGCAACCTCCAACTGATGTATACTCGAGAGGGAAGGATAGGAAATCCACTAAATGAGGGCATGGAGAGCTTCAATATGCTCCAATGGAGTTTTATAAGGTTAGGGTTCGGGTTAGGGTTCAAGTTAGAGAGAGAAAGGAGAAGAGGAAAATGAAAGTAAAGGCTCAAACCCGTGACTTTTGAAAGCCTTTGCCGACAGTCTGCTCGAGCAAACTTGTGACCACTTGAGTGGTCACTGCTGTGTGCAAATTCAAAGAAAAGAATCATATAAAATATTAGTTCCTTTGCACAATTAAAGCCATTTTCGTCTTCCAACTAAGGTCTCTTAACAAATTTTAATTAGCCCTCAAAAAATGAAAGGAACCAGGTCCCTACAAACTAACAGCCAGTAGCTTAGACTTTTAGGGTTATAGAAGGGGTGCCTCAGTCCACTTTGTGCAACAGTCCATGGCACAGTGTTATGGTGGGCTGACCAGAGGATCGCAGGGCTGAGTGTTTGCTCTTGCTGATTTGAGTTCTTTCAAGGCACCGATTGTGCCTAATGCTTCAGCAACTACTTCAGTCATCAAATGTACTCTCTTAGTGTACCGTTCATAGGCTAGTGTTCTTATCAACAAAGGAGAATCACATTCATTTATCTCATCTTCTTTTTCATCTGCTTTGGGGCTAGAGATAGACACACTAGGTAGCACATTATGTGTAGGGTCTTTGGTCGGTGGGAACGTGGTGTTGCAACGAATTTATAGATCTTGCGAGCTTGAGGTCGCCGGCTGATGATACCCAAAATCTTGTTCAACCCTTCCCGATCCTACACAACTTGAAGCCATATCATTATTCTGCCTACGTCAGAAATGTTATCGCTAAAGCTGAAGAGATGCTCACTCCCGAGCAGAGACAGCAATCATCTGGTTCCAGAGAAAGGAACCTACTCAACTCATCAAAAACTCTAAAGTACACATTTTCTCCCCATTATATGCAAACATTCCATCTACACTTTCACCCTCTATCAATCCTCGACCAATTCCTCAACTCACATACCATTACTCTCATCTCACAAAAATACTAGGTGTCACATCATCATTAAGGCCAAGATTCTACACCATTGTGGTCACTATCTTGGAATTATAGTCATTAAGAGTAATACGATAACATGAACTCAACGAATCACTTGGGCCAGATACACCACATAGATAAAACATACCACAGGTACATACTTGCCTACGTAAATCCAATTATATCCCACATTACAACACAACGCACATACGTAAACCCATGTTTCACCATCGAACCTCTAACTCTTAGTCAACTATTCAACCTTTAATCGATTGCAATGAATCCAATCCAATATTAACCCACACTTATAATACGTACATTGGTCCCTCAAATCCATAACATCCTATATTTAGTCAGCCATTGAACTCTAGACCGTCATCAATTATATCATTCGTTAATACATGCATATTCACTTGCATCTTTCTTTTACGTCCATACCACACGTAAAATGATTCTCTAGTAGGTAGTAACAACATGTGATTCTCTAATCCCTTACTAATGCCATTCGACCCATCAATACCCTTCCCACCAAGTAATCGAACCAAGACCGGCCTCTTGTACTTAACAGCTTCATCTTACACACAACTCGTCATGGCACTCTATCCACTCAAGATTGATCACAAAGAACCACATAACTCGTTTCGCATACCATTATCTTGTTCTCCTAATGTTCCCACCCAAACACTTAATTCTTAACGCATTCACACTAAGTTATCTCGCAACATCACCAGAACTTACGGGATAAGAACCTCTCACACTTCTCATCAATCGAACCTAAGCATCCACACAAGAGAGTTCCTTCTTTATACGGACAAAAACTTCCCCGTTCCAAACTAGACAAACACGTTAGTCTAATAAGGCCAAACTAATGAAGGCTTTTTGAACATTAGATTCTTTGTGACTCACATCTTTACCCTATTCTCTTAATAACCTCAACTTAATTTCCTATAACTTGTATTCTTACCATGAGTAGACAATTGACCACCAATGCTAAGAAAAATGAGCAGTTTCAAATGCCAACAAAATGCAAATTGAAATCGATAACGGATTACGAGGGCCTCACAAGGTGAACAACACCGTTACAAAAACATCAGCAAGAATCTTACTTAGACAAGAGCTAAAGATATCACCACTCCCACGTTAACTAAACCATGTCTTATATAACTATCAAACAACCTTCGGTTTATCACTGCAGACGCAAACTCTACATCTCAACACTAACTCCTTAAAAAAGGCAGGCGCTCAAGGTCTATCAACCTAATATCCCAAGGGGCACAATCCAAACACTCGTACTCACAGGGTAAAGCAAACAATTATTCATCGCGAGGCTACGAGGAATCAATCCTACACTTATACGATCACGATAGCACAGATTCACAAGGCCCAACTAAAAGGATCTCGACAAGGGTATAACATTTATGAAATTGTAATTGCCTCAGAAAACCACCAAACTAAGAACACACTAAAAAAGGTTTAGACATTCACCTCCAACAAGGGTAAAATAACTCGCTCCTGGTAACCATCTACAAGGTAGTTCTTGTTGGAATCTGTGAATTTCATTGGCCATTAAAATTCAGATTTTAATAGCTGGATCCCTCCATAATGAAAAGGCATGTTACATTCTTCTCTCAGAGGAAGAGGAAGAGGAAGAGACAGAGCCAGGTGCTCTGTAGGTCAGCCTGGAATTCAATAGCCATAAGTGGCAATTGAATTCTCTG
>JAOTRH010037293.1:0-20496 GCA_034768845.1 Heliamphora exappendiculata
CATTTGGCAATTGATTTTAAGCCAATTTAAAATTAGATTTTTTGCCTTTTTACTTAAAACCTAAAAAGCCAAAAAATTTTGTTTTTTAACTCAAAGGCTTTTATCTTTCTATTTTTTATATTTTTTTATATTTTTTAAAAATATCATAAATTTTATTATACAAGTTTATTTTTATAAAAAAATATATTTTTAAAATGTATTCGTAAAAATCTATCAAATAAGATCTATATTGAATATAAAATTATCTAAAAATAAATTTTAAAAAATTATATCAACTCTAAGTAAAAATTTGTGCCTTTTAACGTAAAATCACTTAAAAAAATTTTAATTTTTTGAGTTTAAACCGACTTTAAACAAAAAATCTACCTTAAAATCAAATTACTAAATAAAGGCTAATTTATGAAATTAATAGTTTTATATCATCATTGTAGGTTTATTCTAAACTCACAAAACGCATTCTTAAGAGATTTTAAAGATAATATGTTCTAAAATTAGAGACGGTAATGGCGCGATGTTAGGGCGGAGATGCAGCTTTTTATTCTCATTTCATACTTAATCAATTTAGGAATAAAAAAAAATATCAAAAAATTAGCAAGGGCAAGATAAAGTAGAGATATTTCAAAAATAGTTTTTAAATTTTATCAGAGTCATAATAATAAGAAGTATATATAATGCAATAAATAAGAATATTTAATAATGAATCAATAGAACTAAAAATATAAAATATAAAAAATAATATAATATTTTGATATTTTAAACCTATTATATTTATTTTAAAATAAATTTTCTACATATACATGTATTTAAAAATGTATTTATTTTATAAAATTACAAATAAAACAAAAAAAAAATAATACAAAAAAAATAAATACCAGCTCTACCTCATTTATTATCATAGGTGAAAAAACTCCATACATAGAAGGGCGAGGGCATGCGGAAGTGGGGCGGCACAAATTGTTATTCTTACTTGAGATGAGATTTATAAAAATAAATATGTTATTACTTTAATCACGTGTTTGAAATAATAGGGAGATTTAATTATCTTTTAAATTTACTTTTTAAAATCTATCTCAAAGTAAAAAAAAATTTGAATAACTAAAGAAAAGAGGAATTTTAAAAAATAAATTGAGAGATTTAATTATCTCTTAAAATTATATTTTTAAATCTCTCTAAAATTAGAGAAATTTTGGGAAAAAAATCTTTTAAATTTTCATATTTTATAATGTCAATATTGATCATTAAAAATAAAAGTTCTAAGTATTATTACTTTAACGAGTAAAATACACTTATCGCTTTTGAGGTATGATTTGATGGTAATAGAAGGCATAATGTTTTTAAAATCCCTAAAGTGTAGTATTAGATCAAAATTACCTCATTACTATTATATGACATTAGGTGAATCTAAAATATCTCAAAATATCAAAATTGTTTATTTGTAGTTAGAGACTATTGGTAACTTTGACTTTTTGATTTTTTGACTAAAAATTATAAAAAGTTAAAGTTACTTATTTGGCAAAAAAGTAAAAAAATTGAAAAGTAAAAAAATTTAAAAGTTAAAAAGTCAAATTAAAATACAAACTCTCAAAATATTTTATTCAAACTCCACCACTTTAAAAATACAATAATATCTCTTATTCATGATTTATTTACTACAACTACCAGTTACATATAATGTTAATATCAAATATATAGAACGATAAAATTATTTATTTTGAACAAAAAGTAAAAAAAATAGCTTTTTACTTAAACAATTAACATGTGTTTGGGCTAGCTTAGTTTTGTAACTTTTTGGCTTAAAAGTAAAAAAAAATCAATTAGTTTGGCTTATTAGGTTTTTTTTCACTTTTTCTACATGATTTGATATTTACTTTTTTACAAAAAAAAATTAAAAAGCCTAAAAGCCACTAAAAAAGCTAGTCCAAACACAGGCTTAATTTTAAAAAAATAATTTAAAATTTAAGTTATCCAACAATATATTTTGAACCTAATTTAATTTTTTTTTGACTAAAAACACAAAAAAAAAAACACACACACACGTACACAAAAATTAGCTTTTAAGCTAATTGCCAATAGATCCCTAAAGCGATTAAAATGAAATTTCATTTTCTTCATTCAATAAAATACATTGTCAATTATATTAATATAATTTGGTTTACCTTAGCATTCTATTTTATTGAGATTGCCAATAGCAAGAGAATAATCATAACATTTAGAAGATTCATAGTATAAATATCATTCAACCAAACCTTAAAATGATTAGTTTATTTTATCTTTCTTTTCGTTAGTCAACAGGATGGAAATAATAAAATAATTATTTTTTATTCTATTTATGAAGTAAGTTAAGAGATTTTAATTGGACAATATGAAATTTATATCACTTATAATTATTATTAAAAGTAAACATCTTACTTTACTTTGGTCTTTTGAAATTAATTTTAATTTTTGTTTAAAAACTACTCTTATAATAATTTAAAATTTAAAATTTAAAAAATTTATGAAAGTAGTTAGATAATCACTTATATTTTTTCCTCCCTATTATCCTTTAATTTTATTTAAAATCTCATTATTTTTAAATTTTCATAATTTGTAATTAGTACATTTTATTTTTATAATTTATTTTAAAAAATTTATCACGTGAGTTCGCTTTTAATATTTTTTATATAGTCACTAATATCACACACACATGGTGTGAGCAGAAACACTAAGGTTTTGATTGGAAATCTTAATTTTTTAATTTGTAGACTTTTTCACTAAAAATATCAAAAATTTAAGATTGTATATTTAGCAAAAAAAGCTAAAAAGTTAAAAAATAAAAAAATTAAATTAAAATATAAAATTTTAAAATATTATATTCAAACTTACATCACTTTTAAAATATAATAATATCTCTTATTCATAACTTATTTACTACAACTATCAACTATATTTAATTGTTAATATCAAATATATAAATAAAATAAAATTATCCACTTTAAACAAAAAATAAAAAAATTAATTTTTTATTCAAAAAATAAACTTAAAAAAATTAATTTAAAAACAAAATTATCAAACAACTATCTTTAAATTTAATTTAATTTTTTAATTAAAATACACAAAAAAAAAATAAAAAAATTAAATTTTAAGTTACTTGTCATTCGGGCCCTCAAATTATAATATTTCCACCGCCTAATTACGCAATCCCTCGTTATAATTGGACCGTCCTACCTACTTGTCCGGCTTGCTTGCAATTAATCCGTTAACGGTTATCAATGCTGACACCACCCCTTGGCAAAGGCCGCCCATTCTTAATTTGGAAGCTTCAAACGAAATTTATTTAATTTTTTGAAAAAAAAAATATTATGCTATATTTTTTTTTATATATTTTGAGATACGAAATTGCTAATTAAATTACAAATAAAAAAATTATAGAATGATAAAGGTCTTACTAATTGATAACAAGTTAAAAAATAAAATTAAAATACTTTGAACGCATACAGCATATACTAGTTAATATAATAATAAATAAGTGATAAAATTATAAGCCATGAAAATATTGACACGGGATGCTAGTAGTATTAAAAATATATATAAATTTATTAAAATTAACTAAAAATATAATTCTTAACATAGCAAAATAACTTAAGTTGGTTTTTTGCTTAAAAGTCTTTAAAAAAGTCTACTAATTTAGCCTAAATTGACTTTTTTTTTTATATTTTTACATTTAATTTTTTATAAAAAATCAAAAAAACTAAATAACTTTAAAAAAAATTAGTCCAAACACATTGTAATTAAAATAAATACTTTTTACTTAAAATTAATTTACTCGTTTAAACATCAACATTGTTATTAACTCTCCATCACTCCACACTATATATTCTTTATGCTTTTTTGTTCTAATTTTTCTGTTGAGGATCGAACTTAACTTTATCAAGTAAGTAAACAAAAAAAGAAGAATGAAACTGGAGAAATAATGTATTTCTTGCACTAAAATTGTTTATTGTTGCTTTGTTAATATTTTTTCTTACTGAAATGGGCAATCTTGTTTTACCATTGACTATAAGCCTATTGACTATAAGCCTATGTTTGGCCCAATTTTTTAAGTACATTTGTTTTGCTTAAAAATCTCTTAAAAAATTTATTTATTTAATTTTTGTGAGCTTTTTTTTATACATTTTTTTACATTTTTTAAAAAAAAAAAAAATCAAAAAATCAAAAAACATACAATAAAAGTTAATCCAAACACGAGATATCATGTTTCTTAAATTTTGTTTGTAGTCATGACAGGATGGTTGTAAAGTCTTGAGGCTGTGGTTCCATTGCATGCATGTATGTATAGGAGTTTGAAGGATTCTTAGGTTTAAGTTTATTTTGTTTCGAGTTATATTATATGGTTTGGTTTGATCTCAAATCTTTGAAAATATATTTTAATATATACTTTTAAATCAGTGCCAATACACTTAATTTTTTATTGCATAGTCTATCTAACCCAAAAAAAAATTGAATCTTACTTTGGGACAGCATAGTTGACTCCTTTTTAACTTTATCAATAAGAATTATTTTTAAAGTTTATGTATAATAATCTATATCATAAAAGATTTTATTAGGCTTAATAAAAAAATAAAATTTTAAACTTTGTCAATATAAATTATTTTTAAAGCTATATATGACAAAAAACTTTATAAATTTAAGAATTTGATAAAATTAAAAATTTTAAACTTATCGTCTAATTGGGCTTGGGCTAACATATAAACTACCACCATCTCTTGATGAATGCTTGTCTAATATAGGAGGTTAGGTTACCTTACCATTATGAGGGTGATTGGCTAAGAGTTTAGAATCAATTTTTTTTTTGTTATTAATTTTAATAGTAAATTATATATTTTTTTAAATATACATAATTTTTACTATAAATTATAATTATTTTTTTCATAAATAACTATTTTTATCTACAAACTAATATATTTACTAAACACTTATAACTTTTATTACAAATTATAATTTATAAATTATTAATTTATATAATGCTAAACACCACATAAATGTTAATATACACTTGTAATGCAAATATTAACTTTTAGTTTTCATAATTATAAACTAGTAGTTGAATTCACGTGTTACGTCAAAAATTATGAGAAATTGAGATTTTGTAATTTGTCAGTTTAACATATTAATTGTTTTAAAAAAAAATGATATATGAAAATATCAAATTACTTTTGAGGCTTTTTAGTAAATAAAAAGTTATAAAAAGCTTAATCAACTTGGGTAATTCCTTATTATAATAGTATAACTTGGGTAATTCCTTATTATAATAGTATAAATAGGGAGCTAATTAATGGTGCTTACATTTTATATTTTAATAATGCTAAAAATACTAATTTATTTTACTAAATTAATATTTTAAATGATATGGCATAATCACAAGCATTGATATAATGGTCTCTACATGAACTCTATTCAAATTTTATAGTTATGATTGTGTTACATTATTCAAAATATTAATTTAATAAAATAAAATTAGTATCTCTAGCAATATTAAAGCCCTAATTGGCAACCTTGGCTTTTTAACTTTTAACTGAAAATGCTAAAAAGTCAAGATTGTCTATTTGGCAAAAAAATAAAAAAAAATCAAATTAAAACGCAAAATTCCAAAATATTCGATTCAAACTCTTATAACTTTTAAAATACAATAATATATCTTATTCATAACTTATTTATTATCATTATCAAGTACATATAATTGATAATATCAAATATATAAACATGTAAAATTGTTTATTTTGAAAAAAAATTTTAAAACAAATTTAGCTTCAAAACTAAATTACCAAGTAACTTACTTTAAATTCAATTTAATTTTTTAATTAAAAACATAAAAAGATTTAAAAAAATTATCTTTTAAGTTTAGTTACCACTCGGCCCTTAAATAAGCAGACGTATCAACTTCTTTAACAAACTCTGTGGGAGTTGATTTGTGATAGCAGTAAATATTGACATCGGACCTAACCAAAATTACAGTTTTGTCCCTAGAAAAACAAGCAATTAACTCCTCCCAACGAGGGGTAAGTTGGGAATTTCAAACATTTTAAATTCCCAACCTTTAAGGAGGCAGCACGTTTCTTGTAGTTAATGAAAGGGGCAGCTTCTCTCCAGCTCAAACATGAATTGGACCCAATTTAAAATGTGTCTTATTTTTGTATGGTTTGAGTTGATAATTTAATTATTTTATTATAAATAATTTTTAAAAAATTGAATTGATTAAATATTATTAAGTGCCAAATCAAAAAATATATATATTATTAAGTGTATAATCAAATTATATTTTATTTTAAAAAATAAATAGTGTTGTTCATTTATTATTTATTTTTCATAATATTCAATCAATACTAAAACAAGTTGAATCAATTTTGGATCTAAAATCAGTCCACTTTAATAATTTAAGCGAATAATTTTATTGTTCTCAATATAGATAATTAATGAAAAGAATTATGCTGATCAAATATTGTGAAATGTAAATCACATTTTTTTTTAAAAAAAAGTAATTTGATAATTTTTCTAACACAATAATAATGCTACGGTGACTAAGATATTATGGCTCTATTTGTTTCGACGTAAAATATTTTATCGTGATAAAATATTTTACATGTAAAATAATTTTGTAAAAATAATTTTCTTAATTGTATTTTTTGATATTTAGTTAATATTTAAAAAATATTTTTAATAAAAGAAATCAAAAAAATCGCCACAATTAATGATCTCTAGCTCTATATCTCTATATCTCTGTATTTCATTCTCTCATTCTCTTATTTTTATATCATTTATCTCTCTCTCACACGCATTCTCGTTCACTATGAGAATGATAAAATGTGGAAAGAATTAGGTAACAGCATTGAGTAAAAGTGTGCGAAAGTGCAATTCTAAAATTAACTTACGAGTTAATTTCTTTGTAAGTCAACTTTGAACTAATGAGGTAGAATATTTTACAAAAAAAAATATTTTACATAAATATTATCAACCAAACGATGAAAAAAAATAAAATATTTTATTTAAAAATATTTTACGTCGAAACAAATCGAGCCAAAATCAAAATAATTTTTGAAATGATGTGGTATAATAACAAATATTAATGGAATGAGCGTCACGCTAATTTTGGCCCCGTTTGGGTGAATTTTATTTATTTGTTTATTTACTTATTAGCAAATAAGTTAAATCTCATTTAAGCATATTCGTTTGGGTAGCACTTAACTTATTTGCTTATAATCCAGTTACCCAAACGAGTTTATTTACTTATTTGCTTATAAATCATCTTATAAATCAGCTTATTTGCTTATTGGGCTATCCAAACGAGTTTATTTGCTTTGTTTATAAGTCATCTTATAAATCAGCTTATTTGCTTATTGGACTACTCAAACGAGTTTATTTGTTTATTTTTTTATTTTTAATTTATTTAGTTAATAATTTATTTTTTAACTTATAAACCAATAAATAAACAAATAAACAAGGTCACCCAAATCAAACCGGCTAATATTCAATGCTTGTGCCACATTAAAAGGCACATTAATTTGGTCATCCAACATTGTTAGTTTAGCCAAAAAGCATATATTCAGACACTAAACAATATATATAATCAATACTAATTTCTTATATAATAGTTTACACGTTAAAAATAATAAAATAAATAATTTTAAATTCAACCAGACCAATTCAGTCCCAACTAGAAAAATTATTCCATTAACTAAAATAATAATGCTATACTAATCGTATTTTAATGATAACATTTAAATAATATATAATATGACATTTTATATATAATGTTTAAAATAAATATTTTTTAAATAACACAAACATGCTTAAAATAAATATTTTTTGAATGACACAAACATCATATATAATATGACACATTATATCACTCTCAATTATCCGTACGGGCTAAATTTTAAAATTTTGCTTATTTTTTGTTTGTTTTTTGAAAATTTTCATCATTTGATTGAGAGTTTATGTTTTAAAATTATTTCGATAAAATAAATTTAAAAAATAAAAATATTTAATAAAAAAATTTATTAAAGACGAAAATAATTACAACATTAAAATTAGCTTATTTTAACTTATTTTAAAACTGTTTAGAATTTTTTTATTTTTTAATTATTTTTTTTAATTTTTTTGATTTGTTTCAATAAAAAAATTAAAAAATATAATAATTTAACAAATAATAATAAAATCATTTAAAATAAAATAAATAAATAAGCAATTATTACAAACAGTTACGTCATTACTCTAATTAAAAACTATACCCACTACCCACTGCCCACTGCCCACCAGACACCAAGCTGGCCAGCTTGAAATACGAAACTCATGGGAAAATCTGTGTTTGGACGCTCAAAAAATGCCTGTGTTGACGTGTTGTCAAATATTTTCAATCTCATCATCTGAAAAAGAAAACTCTCCAAGAAAAGCACTACACACAGAGAGATGAACAAAAGAGAAGGGAAAGAAAAAGACGTAGCCATGAAGATATGGGATTGCGATAGCCCTTTGTACGATTCGTACGAGCTGGTTTCGCTCAGCCATGTCATCGACAGGCATCTCATGGCGCCGCCGCCGTTCGTCGGCGGATCGCGGCGGCTCTCTAGCAAGATTTGTCACTCTTCCGCCGTGAATCCGTCGCCGGGACAGGAAGCCGGGGCATCGGGAGAGGCCAGAAGGTCTTCAATGGCGGGATGTTTTGGGGGATTTGGGGAGAAGAAGCGGCGAAAGAATGGAGGAAGAGCGGAGGAGATCAAGACGGTGAATGGCGCTTTCTGTAATATGTGGATTGGTTCACGGGCGAAATAGCCACGGAAAGTGAATCAAACATTTTTATGATAATAATGTCCAAGTGATTAAATTATATTATTAAATAATGTGGTATAATTACAAATATTAGGGGTGTTTGGCATAGAAGTAATTTTTAAATTTATACTACTCATTTTAGTTATAAGTTATAATTTTTTTTAAATAATTTTAATTTTTGCTATAGATTATATTTGTTTTTTTATTTTATTTTAATTATAAACTATATTTTTTATCAAATATTCACAACTTTTACTATAAATAATATTTTATAATAACATCTCCACAAGCCTAGCTATTTTCTAATTTTTAGTTAATTTAGCTAGTTAAGTACACAATTTGTTGATCCAAAAACCTCAATAGAGGCTAGCTATTATAGCTAAATGCTACAATGACTAGCCAAATATTGCTAATCACTGTTTATTGGCTAAAAAATTAATATTATTATTTTATTTGTATGAATTATTATGTTATATTTATATTTATACCAAATGATGTATTTTAAATTAAAAAATTATGAAAAAAATATTATTTAAGAAGTGACTAGCTAAAATAACTAGCATGGTTAGAGTGTTGAATAAAAAATGGCTAGCTAAAAATAAGATTTTAAAATTTTGGTTATCTAATTTGACTTATTTCGTCTTTTCATTTCTTGATCAATTGTTTTTATCTTTTTACTTCATCCTATGTAGATCATTCGAAAAAACAAAAAAAATTAGTCCAAAGATAAAAAAATTTAAAAAGTAAAAATAAAAATGAGTAAAATTACTATTTTTTTTGTTCAAATGGGGTCTTAAATATAAATAGAGTTCATATAAGATTCATTGGATCAATATTTATGAAAGCAATGCTATATATACAAAATGTTAATCCAAAATTTATCCATATTTCAAAATTAATAGTTCAAATTCAATTGAGTTATGATTTATGTTTCATATCACACAAAGTTGAATTTAAATTATTCATTTTAAATTTGTAATAAATTTTTTAATAAATATTTTAAACACAATATTATTATATTTATAATCGTATCATCATCTAACAAATTAATTTAATAAAATAATTTAATAGCCTTAAAATTATTATTCTTCTAAAATATTAGCATACATTGATGTTATGTATAAGGATTGAGTACTTTTTACGGCCATGCTTGATAAAAAATTTGGAGTAGAAGGAGTATTAACAAAACACTGGCTTAACAAATCCAGTGTTTGTTTTGGGATGGTTGGGTTGGATTAGCAAACGCTCTAACTTGGGAATCCCTGATTAGGGTAGATTGTTAAAATTTGACTGGAGTTATTATTAGTAATCTTGGCAGTTTTTTTGGCCAATTTTACTCTTAATTATTAACAAAAATTTCAATTATACCTAATTATTCCTCTAGTTCATCGTCTACGACCATAATGAACCATAGCTTCGCCCTTTACGACGCCCTCCACCCTCGCCATCGTCGCCACCCTCCACTCTCGCATGCGCTTTCGTTGTTCACCTTTGCCTACGTCGTCGCCCTCCACCATGACGATCGCCGTTGCCCTCCACCATTGCGATCATCGCTGCCCTTCACCCTCGTCTACGCCCTCACTATCATCCCCCACCATCGCCATCGACGCCAAAGACGAAGATGGCAAAGAAGGCCAAGCAGGGTTGCCCTCCTCCGGTTTATTATTTTTAATTTTTAATTCCAAAATTGTTTTATGGAGTGAATTTGAAAAATTAATAAAAATAAAAAATATTAAAATAAATAACATAAAATTTAACTTATTAATTTATTTAAATTAATTTTAAAATAAATTAACTTAGTAGTTAATATAAAAAATACAAAATATATTTATTAATTTTTTACTATAAGAGTAAAAATAGAAATAAACAAAATATAATCTCATCCCACATTATTCAATATCACCTAAATAAAAAATAATTTTATCTAATCAGTTATCTAATATTATTTAAATCAAACAAAATAAAACTAATCACACCTTATTATTAATCTCACCTTATTACCAATTTATACTGTACTCCTACCTCATTGTTTTCCATTCGGTTCATCAAATTATAAAGTGTGTATATATAGGGGTGTTTGGCCAAACTTTTTGGCTCATATTTTAATTTTTTTGTTATTAATTTTAATTATAATTTATAATTTTTTAAAATACCTACAACTTTTATTATAATTTTTATCTTTTTATTTATTTCAACTACAAACTATAATTTTTACAAAATATTCATAACTTTTACTATAAACTATAATTTATAAAATTCCACGAATCCCCAGCACCCCGTAATCGCTTCTTGTCTTATATTATGTATTTTTTTTATTTTTAATGACCTTTCCAAACGAACTGATAAAATTAAATTTATTTGATTAAAGTGGATAAAAAAGAGTGTTAGTATAGCTCAAGTGGTATGGGCTTTTATACCCACACTGATGGCCAGGGTTTATAGCCTGGTCTCCTCTACCCATTTACTTAGCAAAAAAAAAATTAACAAAAAAAATAAAAATAAATCCAAATAAACCTACAAGTCATATTTCTTTACTTATTTTTGTCTTTTATGAGGGTTTTTTTATCTTTTGATCTATATTTTTTTATATTTTATCTATTTATCTAATCTTTTAGTCAAAATTTCTTATTTTTTTTACAATATTCATTGATTTTTCCCAATAAAACAAACCAAAATTTGTTGGTTTGCCTGAACGTAAAGCAAAGAGATCCATAATTTCAGTCTATTACTTGATATTTAAAAAAAAATCTTAAAAAACAATTATTCAAGAAATAAAGTAGGGAAAAAAAGTGTATTAAGCATTCCTTTTGCAATTTGATTTTAAATCGACTTTTTAACTTTAAATTATTTTAAGTTAAAAAGTCAAAAACTTCGTTTGGTTAAACAAATGGAAACATTTAAGCCATAAAAAAAATCGAATAAGTTTAATATAAAATTTCATAATTACTATGAGTTAAGATATATTTGTTTGGTTGAAATTTGTTTAATTTTATATATAAAATGATAAAATTAAAAATTATTATAAAAAAATTAAAAAACAAATAAGCTAAAAAACTGAGGATTAAAAAACAAAACTTTCAAATTTTAATAATTTTAAATCAAAATAAAAAATTAATTTTAAACCGACTTAAAGCGAATAACTAAAGGAACGCTAAGTGCTCTTTATAGTCCAACCATAAGATAATGTAGTAATTGACCTCCACTTGTCAGGTTCTTGTTATAAATTTTCAAACAGGCTCGCCAGAATAATAATTAGCTTAAAAATTAATTTTTTTTAATTTTTAATCAAAAAAACTAAATTAAATTCAAATTAAATTTTTTGTTAACTTAGTTTTTAAAGTAGCTTTTTAAAAATTAATTATTTGGATAAAAAATTTAACTTTTTTATTTTTTATTCAAAATAAACAATTTTACCATTCTATAATGAATTTGTATAGAATATTGTGGTGGTTGCATTTTAATTTGATTTTTTGGGCACTGTAGCATTTTGTATTTTGCCAAATTAACAACATTAACTTTTTGAGATTTTTAACCACAACGCCAAGGTTGCAAATCAGGACTTGAAAGTAAGATGAGAAAATTGAAGAAGCGTGGGCTAACTAGTGTGTTGAAATTCTAAGGCTGACCATGAAAAAAAGGGATAGTTATTAATTTACTTAATTTTTGTTGTTCTTCGGCTGATTTGTCATATCCAAAAAATTTAAAATTTTAATGAATAAACCAACCACATTGTTATGATAGGTATATTCTTTTACAATTTTTTAAATATTTAAAAAAAAATAATTTTCATTTTTAAATTTTAAATTGTAAATATATAGAGGACTCATCTTAAAATTAGACTTTAGACTCCATAGAACTCCATATATTCCTAGTCAATTTTTATGCAAGTAACGTTTCACAAGAATTTGATGAAAGAAGAGGTATATTGAAAAGATAGAAGCCAAGTGGGAAAAAAAAAAAATAAGAAAAAACAGCAATCAGAACCAAAATAAAAAACCATCTGCACAAGTGAATTTGCAGAACCAATTCAAATATCTTATTCAAATTTTACACAAATTTATGGTGTCCACTTAAAACATGAAGTTTGCAAATGGCATACCAGATAGGACCCCAAAACAGGTTTAGATCGCGTTCAAGTTTCATGAACCTCTCACATTTTCCTACTTGGTTGAAGGTTCTCTATCTTGCTCCCTAGGATCCGGCAGCTTAAGGAATGGGTCCTGCAAACAACATGTTAGATTGGACACAATGATTCTTAAGCAACTTTAGAAAAGAAGAACAAAAAAGAGTGAGGAGGTGGTGGAGGAGGAGGAGGAGGAGGAGGAGGTGGTGGGGGTGATTTACGCCTTCGGCAAGGCCACAACCCCACTTCAAATGAGGTAGCGTGGCATCAGAAATTCAATTAGCATTGGATGCTCACAAGTCACAACCATTGAACCTCACAATGAATGGGATAAAATTGATAAATATAATGCTTGAGGCTCAGTTAAACAAACTTTTCAGCTTTCTCTTATTGTTTCAGGGAACCAGATGTAATTGACGAACAGAATTTAAGGGCAAAAATACAGGACAAAAAAGAAAAGAAGAATCAATCGAATGTATGGAATGCCTAAGAGTTCCACACCAATCAATTGTCGAAACTAAAAATACACTTACTCTTAAAATTGGCCAAGTTCAAGTTAGTCTCTTATTTACACTAGATTTTGTCGCACAAGCATTGCTTATGCAATGCTTAAATTATTACAAAAGAAAAGTTGAATCAGATGAAATAGATAAAACCCAAATTAAATGGCAACAAATTGAATTAGGGTTTCAATTTTATAATAGAGAAAGAGGAAAAGGACAGAAATAACTAAAGCCGGGTGTAAAAAATAGAAATTGGAGAGTAAGCATGAGATGGCTTCATTCAATATTCACAAGAAGTGAGGTATTCCCTTTTTCACATAGTGTTGATACTAAATCTTAAAAGGGTTAGTAAAAAATCTCCCAAATCTTTCATCAATACTAATATAATCCTTTCTTTAGATAGCTAATCAGTGTTGATATGAAATTCACTCAATTGGGGTGTCACCAAGTTTAAGTTTTAACCAAAGTTGTCAAAATTGAGATCTTACATAGGATCGTTTTGGATTCTACCGGGTCAGATTGTAGGATCGAATCGTAAAATCGTAAGATCTTACTAAAAACATTAAAAAGTGTTATAATTTTAGAAAATTCATAAAGAATAAGCTTTAATTATACAAAAATAAATTAAAACTACCATTAAAAACAAGATGCGTCCTATAAATATTCACAAATTGATTCATATTGAAGTAACATACAAGAAAATATAATTGAAGTGTTGAACAAAACATTTACGATCTTACTCCCGATCCTACTCTCGATCCTACTCCCTATCCTACGATCCCGAACAATCCTGCTTAGAATGCGATTCATTATACGATCTGAATCGAAATCGCAAAATTGAGTCGTAGGATCGTACAATCCTACAATTTGGATCGCGATTTTGACAACCATGATTTTAACATTAAACTTGGTGACACATCCAATTGAATTTCATGAAAACCAAAAACCAAAAACTAACCTTTCATCTACTAACTAGCCATCAGGAATGCGATGCATGTACAATTTCAATTATGTAAAAGAATAAAACATGACATGAAATTTTAAAATCCCACAAACAATAAAGTGATGGCTAAGGTGGATATATTCAAAATCATTCATTCAAGCCCCTCTTGAATGCTATGGTCCATAATTCAACAAGCTCGTGTTTGAAAGCTTTTTAGCAACTCCCACGTTGACAGACAGCATTCTCTAAACAAAACACGCACATCAAAATTTGAGACCGGCTCCTCTCAATTGTTAGAATGCCTCCATTTCTCGTAACTAAGTTGGCTCACCTCAATGATCTCATCCATTTTTCAAAGTATTAATGTGTTGGGCTCACCTCAATGACCTCAACCATCGATTTTTTAAAGTAATATGATTACGAGATTATCAATCTCCGATCAATTTAATTATTTTGCAATGCCAAGTTGATGCCACCGCGTGCCCAGGACAAGGCCAAGCCGATGCCACAGCATGCCCAAGACAAGGCCAAGTCGATGGCACAGGGTGCCCTTGACGTGCCAAGTCGATGGCACGGGATGCCCACGACAAGGCCAAGTCGATGCCACCGCGTGCCGAAGACAAGGCCAAATGATCATCCCAACTTTTCAACACGAGGGTTCAAATTATCAAAGTGGATCCAACTTCAACATTACAAGAGAGGAACGGAGGCCTCTCCAATTCCTAGCCGGACTATCAAAATCTTATCTTTATCATCATGGAAAAACACAAGGTAACCATAAAAAAACATGCACGCAAATTCAGTTCTTCAATGTCATCGATTCAATTTGTTCATTCAAAATGGTAATGCCGCAATAAATCACACAAACCCTAAATTTCTTGATCTGCGGAATTCATCCAAAAGACAGATCATTTTGAAAGAACAGAAAGTACAGATTAGAAGATGTTAACGAATTCAATCACACAGTGGTTAATCGTTCCCAAAATAAAAAGGAAAAATGGAGAAATCTGAAATCTAGGGTTTGATCATATCGAAAGAGCGAGAGAAAGGGAGAGAACAAACATTTTTTACGAAGAGGAAGTTGGCGACGACCACAGTGGCCACGATCCCTCCCAAAATGGCAGCGGGTCCCGTTAGCAGACTCCATTTACGATATATCATCTTCTTCGTTCTCCAACCTTCTCTCTTCAATGGCTTCCGTTCCGTTTCCCAATATATGATTTATAACTTAACTAAAAAGTTAATTTTTTTAAAATAAAAGTGTTTTTAATTTTTATTTATAATTTTAAATTTTAAATTAACATACGCAAAATTTATAAATTTTGTTTAAAATTATAATAATATTTTTTAAACTATTCATAAAGTATTAGTTCATAATTTTAGTTATAATAAATAATCCCTAAATGCACTAATTTTTTTTATACAACCCGTTTTAAGGTCTTGAGTTGCAATTAACTTACAAGTTAATTTTTTATTTTTTTTATAATTTTAATTAAAAAATTAAAATTTTAAAATAAATTATTTAATAAATTATCTTTTAATTTAATTGTTTTTAAATTAGTTATTTAGTAAAAAATTAATTTTTTTTACTTTTTATTCAAATTGAACAAATTTATCTTATATGTCATGTTAGTTTTTTTAACATTTTTAAAGACCTGTTTGGGCTAATTTTTGTAGTTTTTTTGATTGATTTTTTTTTTTTTAACTTTGTTAATTTTTTGGCTAGGTCATTTTACTTTTTTAAATCATCTCAATTAGATGAACCGAAAAAGTACTAGATTTTGATTAAAAAATAAAAAAAATTGCTAAAGATGAAAATGAACAGTATAAAATTTGATTTATTGATTTATTTGATTTTTTTAGAAATTTTCTCATATTTTGATTTAAAAAATTATTTTTTCGACTCATCTAAATGAAAAAAATCAAAAAATATAATAATTTAATTAAAAAATAAAAATATTTACTAAAAACGAAATAAACCAAAAAAAGAAAAGTACAGAGGTATTAAGATGGAAAGACAGTAAAGAGAGTATAACAGTCCATTTGGTTATTAATAAAGGAAAAATAAGAAAAAAATAATTATATTTTCGCTTGTTTTGTTTAGATTAATAAAAGGGAAAAAAAATATCTTTTCATTTCTCTTATTTCGATAGAATTTATAAAAAAAATACTATTTATTTGACGTTAATAAACTTTTTTATGCCATTATTTTTTTATTTTTTTTATCTTTAGATAGATAATTTAAATAATATAAAAAATAACTAATCACATAGAATTTTTTCTCGTTAATTTCTCTATGATTCTCTTTATTTTTTTCTTTGATAAATAAATAAGCGATTAGGGAGGAGAGACAAAGAAAAAATAAAGAGAAATAAAAAAATAAAAAAATAAAGAAAATACTTTATTTTGTGATAAAGAAAATACTTTATTAAAGATACACAATTGTGCCTTTCTAAAAAAAAAAATTTAGGGTAAATTACACTGACCTCTCTTAAGATTTCTAACAAAAATAAAAATATTTCTTGCAATTTTTAAAATATCACTAACTTTCCCTCAGGTTTCTAAAATAAAGATAAGTATTTTGTATACAGACAACTAATTATAAAAATTTCAAAATTAAAACGGATTATAACCATTCATTTATATTAAAATTGACAAGTATTGTAATTTCTAGTATAAATTAATGAATTGTCAAAATTCAATTTATGTAATTGGTATGTGGTTGATTATCTGTGTACGTAGTATTCTTGAAAAAATTATTGTATCATACCAAAATTTTTAGAGACCTTCCTTAGAGGAATTAAGGGATAACAAATTTTCCGATCTCGTCCTGTCTCCATACGTATTTCTCTTGCTTTGTATGGATTTTCTCTCCATTTCAATAATGAACGGGATGGGAATAGTATTTATTTTTTTAATCCCGTTTTCTCCTATTTCGCCTCTGATTACATAAAATAAATATTTTTTAAATATTAATAATGTATAAAAAAATATATTTTTATAAATATAATAAATCTAAAATATTAAAATATTATATTTATTTTTAAAATAACTCCATTTCCATCTTATTTTTTGCTACTTTTAAATATTTTCTTTAGCACTCATCACAATTAAATATGGCATAAGGACAATAGAATAGTGGAGCTAATTCGCCCATTGACATCCCTAGTGCAGCAGTAGAAGTAGTAAGGATGATAATTTTTCCTGTTTCGCCCTGCTCTCGTCTTGTTTTGTAGAATTTTTTTTGTTCTCGATAACAAATGAGGTGGGAACGGTATTTGCTCTCCCCGTCTCGTTTTTCCTGTCCTGCCTCCGATTACATAAAGTAAATATTTTTTAAATATTAATATATATATAAAATATATATTTTATGAATATAATAAGTTTAAAATATTAAAATATTATATTTATCTCTATTTTTTTTTCATTTATTATATTTTGTATATTTAGTTATATTAATTCATCAACTATTATTTTTTATTTATTATATTATTTATAACTTTTATTAATATTACTCTTTTAAACTTCAAAAAATATATTCGAAATATCCCTGTCCCCATCTTGTTCTCTGCTACTTTCTTGATAGTGCGATCAACATTCAAATATTGTAGATACATGAATTAAAATACAGCAATTACAGAAACACAAAATCATGAATTTAACTTTCTTTCTCAGCTACCACTTTTCTCTTTCCATCATGCGTCACTTGAAGTTTTGTCAACGTCCATTAGTAAAGTTAGTGTGAATTCAATAATATCTAAATTAATAATTATTTCACAATGTCAGAATGAAATATTTCAACATCAAATTTTTCGGCACCAAATCCTTTTCAGTTTTAAGGCGTCAACTGTAACCGTGATCAGTTTTAAGGCGTCAACTGTAATCGTGATTGTTCTCGATTTTAAGGCGTCAACAGTAACCAAAATCAGTTTTAAGACTTCAACTGTAACCGTGATTGTTCTCGATTTTAAGGCGTCAACCATAACCATGATTGTTTTCGATTTTAAGGCGTCAACCGTAACTATTATCAGTTTTAAGGCGTCAACTGTAACCGTAACTGTTCTCGATTTTAAGGCGTCAACCGTAATAATAATCAGTTTTAAGGTGTCAACTATAACTATGATCAGTTTTAAGGCGTCAACTGTAACCATCAATTTTAACATATCAAACATTCACGTGGAATTAAAATTAATTCAAATATCAGAATTCACTGGTCTAGCAAAATCTTGATACAATTTGTTCAGAAACTCCAAATCTAAAAGAGACACAATAAATGCTAGTTTTTAAAAAGTTAACTTTTCCTACTTTATATTTCTAATGTAACTTGAATTTTTGTAAATACTCTTTTAAAAAACTAACTAAAACTCATAATATTTAATTTATTCTGTTTTTCTAACTTTCTAAATTTTGACTTTATTTTATTATATAATTTAATTATCATTTCTTTTCAAGAATTTATCAAAATCATAATTTTTATATTAAAAGAAGATTAAATGTCAAAACCATGAAAAAATACTTGTTTTTAGTAAAATTCTTTATATTTACATTAATTTCTTCTTTATTAGAACTACTCTACTTTTTTTTATAAAATATTTTATAAAAATCTAAATCATTAAAATCACAAAAGATATACCAAAAAATTTAATTCTTTTTATTTCATAAAATTAGTTAAAAACATAACAAGTAAAATATATTATTTTTGCCTTTATAAAATATTCTATTTTGATAATAGATAAAATTACATACACACTTTTTATTAAAATCTTTTGATCTTTTAAAATAACTATTTTGTATAGGATTTTTTTATAAAGCATTGATTAACAATATATATATATATATATGTCATTATTATTTTTATTATTAAACCAAATCATCCCAACATAACATATTAATTTTTAAATAAAAACTCTTTAAACTTTGTTATTGCATTTTGTCTTTATAAAAATATACATTTTTTTGTATAAAGTATTTATTTTATTTTCATAATATGCTTCATGTCGTTTTTTTTTCTTTTAAATTTAAATTATTAATAAAATTACAACACCATAATCTGAACCGTAACATGCATGAAAACCAAACAGGGCATAACAGAACTACAACATAATTAGCCATCAGTGCGTCAGTGCGTGCATGAACGAACGGAGTGTGCTCGATTTTCTCATTTTTTGTTGACTCAACTTTAGGATGTGTGTTCGAACAATTCAGACGTCAGTTTTGATCGCCGTTCGTGGCTACACGTAGGCAGCAGTGAAGTGATCATAACAAAACTTACGGCGGTTGAAACGGAGTTGCGGGATAACGGCTATCATGGTCCAAAGTTGGCTAAAAAAATTATTATTTTTATATATAAAATCATAAAATGATACTTCTTGGTTCGGGTATGTCGGAACAGTTTTCTGACGATCGACGCCGTTCACTGGTGGCGTTAGGTCGTCAAAAGGCTAGACCCAATGGTATTGATTGGCAATGACGGTGGGTGGTAGTAGAAACTGTGTGTGACAAAAACATAAAATTTTTGCTGATAAAATTGTGTAGAATTAACGGGCTGCACGGGAGGTTTTCGGAGGCGCCAAAGGCATTGGTGGTGGCCTTTGGTAGCTCTAATGGTCGTGATACATAAACACAGAGAAAAGAGGGAAAGAAAAGAGAGATAGAGTGTTATTGGGAGAGAGAGAGAGCCGAGGGAGGGAGGGAGGTGGCCGGTGGTCGGCGAGGGCAGCAACGGGGTCGCCGGCGACGGTAGACGGTGGCCTCAGAGGTAGCCGGCGGTGTAAGGGTGACGGAATGGTGCGGCATCGGCTCTCGGCCGCGCTCACTGTTTCTTTTCTTTTTTTTGATTTACTGACTCTCAATGTCTTCTCTTTGGTTGGGTGTTCATCTTCCTAACCTAATCATATATACATATATATACTCACCATATTTGAGCCTTAAATGGCTACTTAATTATTTGCTTTCAAAATTTTTAGGTTACAACATAACTCCCCATAAATTTACCCATTTGTACAACCTAATAAATGATATTATTGTTTTAATTAAATGTATATTATTATTATAATTATATGTATATATATATATATATATTGATGTATATACACATATTTTTATTTATGTTTCTTATATATATA
>JAOTRH010037304.1:0-20494 GCA_034768845.1 Heliamphora exappendiculata
ATATATATATATATATAAGTGAGCCAATAGTAATTTTTTTGTTTTGATCAGCAGCCAATAGTACTTAGTATATGTTGGGTTGTGGCTTGTATTCTACCGGATTTGTATTTTATTATTATTTTTAGTATATATGTAATTGAGTTTGGTAGAATTAGGAGTCTACTAAAATTCTTTATGCATATGGTTCTCTATGTCTGTGCCCATAAATAGGACACTAGTGGAGCCATAGAAAATAAGGTTGTGAGACAAAAAATTGAGAGGTTAGCTGGTAGAGAGAAATGAGACGGGATTTGTACTCTTTCACATACGGCATAGTAGAATATTTTCTCTCTCGCTCGTGGACGTAGGCCAGTGGGGACTGAACCACGTAAATTCTCGGTGTTTATTATTTCTATTTTTTTGTGCGTAGATTGTTTCTTTTTGCGTTCGAAAATTAATGTTCAAATCTCAACAGTATAGAGACTAACCAAGCATGAGATTAGGGTGAATGGATGTCTAAGGCATATGCTAACTTGATACCTTAGGTTAGGTCTAAAGCTCATTCTATAGTGTGAAAGAACTAAGCCTAATTAATATTGGATCTTAAAATCATGTGGCAATGTATTTTTGTTTTGAAACTTTATTTTTTGCATTTTGGAATACATGGATGTTGTTTGATAATAAATGAATAGTCTATCTGTAATCATGGACGGACGTAAAATTTTAATTTCGGAAAAATAAATTATTCTTATAAGTTTTTATGAGAGTATATATTACATTTTTTTAAAAAAATTTAGAAGAGCGAACTTATATAATCTTGAAATATTTTAAACTAATACTATTATAACAGTAAGCTTTTTTAAAAATTGGGAAAGGTGGCCGCCCCCATCCTCCTCCTTTGGGTCCTTAGTAAAGGTATTTGAGCATAAAATGTTTGCTAAAAAAATTAAACCTGGGGACAACAAAAAATTAGATACGAACACTTGTTATAGTAAAAAAGGAAAGCATGAATTTGACTTTTTCATGTTACGATTTCAGGTCCAGTCCAGGCTAAGGCTGGCTTGTAAACCAATTGTTTTAGGTCCCAACTATTAGGCTATTTTTTATGGTTCCAAAATATCCTGGACCTTTTATATAAGTTTAGATATTACCTATTTGTAAAGGGCTAATTAAAAAAGGTGTAAAATATTTTTACTTTGTCCGAGTAAAAATTATTAATAAATATCGTTTTAATGGACAACTAGTCAATAATTCAAATTTTAGATATTGTTTCTATGTTCAAGACTTCAAGCCAAGGTTTACCCTCAAACTTGTTGAAGACAGAACCATAAAAAGGATGAAAAAAGAAGAGATTGATAGATTGATAGATTTCAAGAGCTGAATCATATGGGTAATTAGCACATTCGTAACTAAAAACACAAGAAAGGTAAATTTATAGTAATACTTTTAAATTATTATATTGACAGGTAATGATAAGTACTAATTTTTATAATTTTACCTTTTATTCTTATAATTATTTTTTGAATAATTTTATTTTTTAAATTTGTATTATGTACAAATATATAGAGTGACTTTATTTTAAATTTTTTTTAGGCCTTATAAAATTCTAAGGAGGATGGAAAGCATGTTTATTGAAAGAAAATTATATTTGGTGCTATGTAAAAAGGAGTAAGAAAGTTAAGCATGTATGGGTATTTCTCATGTGTACTTATAAGGTTTTAATTTATTATTTCTAATTTACATAAAATTTAAAATCAAAAATAAAAAACAATAAACATAAATTAATTTGTTGACGCTTGAAACAAACTTCCTCTCTGTCTCTATCTACCATCTTTCTCTCTTATTCCTTCTCTCTTATTGAATGTTATATTATTTTTTGAATGTATCAAAAAATAATTTATATTAAAACAAACAGAGTCTAAATAGAGAAAAATGAGAAAAACAAAATAACGGAATGGCCCCAAAATCAAGGAATAATTACTCCCGAAGTGAAGGTTTTCTCTTCAGATTTCTTTTTTTCTTTTCGAATTTCTCCTCTCTTTTCCTGATGAACCAAAACAAATTTTGAAAAGTAGTTTATATCAATATTTATTAGTTCATAATTGAGGATGGATAAAACTACGGGATTGGAGCCCAACCCAAAGCAAACAAGTTTAGACTTGTCTCGAATGGCCGATTTACTAACAGTTCAGCCCATGACGAGTTCAGGCCACCCAAAAAAAGGATAGCTCACAATACTTATGCCCAAGTCAACCCTGGGCTAAGAGATAACCCTAAAAGTCTCCATTCTTGTTACGGCAGTTTGAGAAATGGAGTAAGATCTTCCTAAAGAAATTAGAATTGCCCAAAGATAAGGCATAATCACTGGTAAGCCAAAGATTAGGGATAAAAAGAAGAGTCCCAAGAGGACTTAGCCTTCTTGGTTTCGACCCTTATATAAAGGAGGGCACTCTATACCCCCAGGTACGCAATTCCAACTCAGTTTATGATTAAAAACCTCTTAGAGGGAAATCTAACTTAAACGTCGGAGTGCTTCCCGATCAAATTAGGCCAAAAAGAACTAACGGTGTTCCTCGTCTTGCAGGAGTTCGGTAACACCACCTGTAGCCTCCAGTGAGTTTGGCAACAAGGAGTTTGATTCGTGATTCTGTTCGGGATCATCATATTTGAACTGGTCTAATTGGTTCTAGCTGTGCCACCTAACTTACAACACGCACAACTTGGCGCCATCTATAGAAATGACAATCTTGAATCAACAGAACCATGAGCCAGACTCTTATTGGATTCACTAGAAGTCACGCAGGAGGACAAGAAGGAGTCCCTCAGAGATCAATACCAGTCATTCCAGAACGACCAAGGGTCCCTAGGGTCCTATCGGAGATTCGAAGGCATAGGGACGACATCTCACACAATGGGAGGCGATTACGTTATTATACCACAAGATCTGGAGGAGAACGATCCTCTCCCCCATCTTCATTAGAAGAGAGGTTGGCAAGGCGAGAAAGAATCTTCAATAATGTTGAGGAGAGAATGGAACAGTGTGATAGAGAAATCGAGAAAGTAAGGCAAAGGATCCAAAGGAAAGAAGCCTAGAGGGATCGACGCGTATGACAAAGAGAGCGCCCTGAACCAGAAGAAACTGAACAAAGCCCAAAATCTTATAGCCTAAGTCATCCTCAAAGGCGGAGGCGTAAGGTACCCAAGGAGAGCCTAAGAAGCTCTAGGCGAACTAATACCACTAGGGCTGAGTCTACTCGGCCAAACCCCCAAAGCTTAGTTCGGGCCGAATTGAACCAGAACCAAGACCTCTGGTTGTGGTTGGAGAAAAGAATGGATTCCAAAATGCAGCATGATGCTGGCTGAATAGCGCAAGATGCGGCGAGAAAGGCCCTTGAGTAGATCTTGGTGTCACCACTAGCCGAAGCAATTGAGAATGCAGATTCACCACATAAGTTCTCTCCACCAAAGTTCGATATGTATGATGGAAAAATAGATCCAGTAAGCCACATTCGCCAATACAGACAAGCGATAGCTCTCTGGAGTGGGAATGATGCTCTCTTATGTCGCACGTTCCCATCTAGTTTAGGAGAGACAACTCTCAGCTGGTTTCAAAAGCTGACACCCCGTTCAGTAGTCAATTGGCAACAGTTGGCTGAGTCTTTTACAACTCGGTTCATTACTAACAGTCGACAGTCGAAAAGCTTTGGCGCACTACTCTCTCTTTGGAAGAATGAAGGGAAAACTATACAGGAGTATGGTCAGCATTATTGGGAAGCGTACAATGAGATAGAAGATTGTAGTGAGTAGTTGGCCGTGGCCTCTTTCAAGCTAGGATTGCCTCCATAGAAGCGACTAAGACAATCCCTCACCAAAAAGTTTGTAACTACCATGTCCGAGTTAATGGTAAAAATAGAATAGCATGCCAATGTAGAGGAAGATATAAGAGAGGCCGAATGTAGTGTGGCCTCAGTCAAGCAGCCAAAGAGAAAAGATAAAGGGCGAAAGGACCAAAAGCCCAAGAAGGATTTCCAGGAGAAAAGGAGTCAACGGTCTACCAAGCCCTACAAACGGTGTTTAAAGAGCCTCTACACAAACTCCTAGACTAGATAAAAGATAAGCCCTATTTCCAGTGGCCGTCCAAGCTGATCAGCGATCCGAACAGACGTGATTCGAAGAGAAAGTGTCACTACCACTGAGATCATGACCATCTGACTAGAGAATGCCGAACATTCAAAAAGCATTTGGAGGATTTAGTCCGAGTAGGGCATCTCCTAGAGTTAATTGACACTGAAAAGACTGTTTAGGAAGAAAGGCCGTAGGCGTAAGATAGGAGGCCTGAGCAAAGGGACGCTCATCTTGGGGTGGTAAAGATGATTCATGGTACTATTGAACCAATCACCCGAGCAGTAGTACAACATCAAGCTAGGGCCCTACCAGACACAATGAAGGTGGATGAGGGCAGACGCTGAAGAACGGGGGAAGGCCTCGACTAAGACCAAGGTTAGGGGGTTACCTTTTCAGATAAAGATCTGGTAGGAATACAGCACTCCCACAACAACGGCCTAATATTGACTTTACGCATTGCTAACTATGATGTAATGAGGGTTCTAGTGGATCAGGGGAGTTCGGTGGATATCATGTACTACAGTCTTTTCCAAAAGCTAGGGACGAAAGACTTGGCACTCAAAAGGTGTATGACCCCACTAATCGACATTGGTTCAGACTTAGTATGGCAAGTGAAAAGGATAACCGTGCCAGTAAAAGCAAGGCATGTGACGGTAAATACTGAATTCTTAGTTGTTAATTAGCCTTCTACTTATAATGCTATTGTGGGCAGGACTTAGATACATAGCTTGGGTCCTGTCCCTTCAACTTACCACCAAACCCTTAAGTTTCATATGGCGGGGGAGGTAGTTGAGATCAAGAGAGGTCAGCATATAGCAAGGTAGTGCTTCCTAGCCACAATGAAAGACAGAGAGTAGAACCTTGGGGGTAAAAACCATCGAGGTGGATGGTGGACCTACGATCTACGATTATAGTTGAACAGCCGAAGAGAAAGTGGCTGAAGATTTGAAAAAGGTTAGCATCTCCTTGGAGGATCCAGATCAGTATTTTTTACCCGGGAGGAACATGCCCGAACAAGAGGAAGCTGACTTGATGGAGTTTTTGAAGGATAATAGGGAGATCTTTGCATGGACACCCTACAAGATGTCAGGGATAAACCCGAAGTAATCAGTCATCGATTGAACATGGATCCCCTAAGGAAACTAGTGATGTAGAAGCCCAGGAAGTCTGCCCCACATCATGCAGCATCGGTAGTTGAAGAGGTTCAACGCCTGAAAGAAGTAGAAGCAATCAAAGAGATCCATTATCTAACCTGGTTGGCCAACACAGTAGTAGTCAAGAAGAAGGATGGAAAGTGGCGAGTTTGTGTTGACTTCATCGACCTAAATAAAGCCTTTTCCAAAGACTGCTTTCCTTTGCCCCAAATTGATTAGCTCGTCGACTCAACAGCAGGGCATGAAAGAATGAGTTTTTTGGATGCATACAAGGGATACAACCAGATAGCCATGTACCCCCCGAACATGGAGAAGACAACTTTCATTACTCATCGGGGTATATATTGCTATTGGGTAATGCTGTTTGGACTCAAGAACTCAGGAGCTACTTACTAGAGGCTTGCCACCAAGATGTTCGGGAATTTGATCAGCAGAACTACAGAGGTTTACATTAACGACATGGTGGTAAATACCAAACGCTCGAATATACACTTGGACGACTTAAGGAAGACTTTTGAGATCCTCAAAGCTTATAGACTTGGGCTCAATGCTTCTAAGTGTGCCTTTGGGGTAAGCTCTAGGAATTTCTTAGATTCTTTAGTAACTCGCAGGGGAATAAAGGTCAATCCCAAACAGATTGCATCTATTCAAAATTTAAGAAGCCCCTAAAATCTGAAAGAAGTCCAGAAGCTAACTGGGATGGCAACAACACTCAATAGGTTTATTAGCCGAGCATCTGATCGGTGTTATCCATTCTTTAAAGCAATGAAGAGGGCCAATAAATTCAGTTGAGATGAAGAAAGTGAAAAAATTCTCGCCGAGCTGAAGCTCTATCTTTCCTCCCCACCATTACTAACGATGCTGAATAATGGTGAAACACTGTTTGTATACCTTGCAGTATCAGCTTGGGCTGCCAGTGTCGCTTTTTTGAGGATGGAGGACAAAGTCCAAAGGCTAATCTACTATGTGAGTAAGGTGCTTCTCGATCCCAAGATGAGGTATTTACCACTAGAGAAACTAGCCTTAGCCTTATCATCGCATCACGAAAATTGATTCACTACTTTAGAGCTCATCCAATCAAAGTAATCACCGAATACCCTCTTCGGCCTTACTCAAAAAGGTAGACTTTTTGGGAACAGTTGCGAAATGGGCTGTAGAGCTCGAGAAGCATGACATAACATTCTTCCCAAGGACAGCCATAAAGGGCCAGGTTTGACCGACTTCATTGCCGAGTTCAACTAGGAAGAATGTTTGGCTGACATTATGGGGCAAGACAACGAGCAAATCAGTCAAGAAAATAGGGTCTCAGATATCACATGGAAATTATATGTGGACGGTTCGTCATGCAACAAAGGTGTAGGAGTAGGAGTTGTGCTCTATAACCCTAAATGAGTTCTCATAGAGAGAGCAATTCGTCTTGACTTTCAAGTCACTAACAACGAAGCAGAATGTGAAGTCCTCTTAGCCGGACTTCATGACATCAAAGAATTGGGGGCCCAAAAAGTCAGGATCTTCTATGACTCACAATTGGTTGTAAATCAGTTCAAGGGGGGATATGCAGCTAGAGATGACAGAATGTAAGCATATGTTCGGCTGGCACTGCAACTAGCCAAGGACATCTCGTATTATAAAATCACTCAACTCTCGTCCAAAGAAAACAGCCATGCAAATTTTTGGCATGCCTCGCATCAACAGTAAGCTTCGAAGAAAAAAGAATAATTGCCATGGAAATCCTCCAACAACCTAGTACGGTCGTTCCCGAAAAAGAGCGGGTCTATTGTTCGGAGTTGGGTCCAAGCTGGATGGATCCCTTGAAGAATTACTTGATTAAGGATGAACTTCCATCTAATCAAAAGGAAGCTCGGCTAATAAGAAGAAAGGCATCTCGATTCTAGATCTCGAGTTAGAGGGATCTGTATAAAAAGTCATTCACAGTCCCCTACCTCTTTTGTGTACACTTGAACAAAGTTTTGGACCTCCTATTTGAAATCCATGAAAGAATTTGTGGCAGCCATAAGGGTGGAAGGTCTCTAGCCCACCAGCAATCTCTCAAGGCTGCTGATGGCCTTACATGTAAAAAGATGTAGAGAAATACATCCAGAAGTGTGAAAAGTGTCAAAGATTCAGTCCAAACATACATATCCCATCCGAGGACCTCTCACCATTAACTAGCCCCTGGCCCTTCGTGCAATGGGGGTATGACATAGTAGGCCCCTTCCCAAGAGCCACAGGTTACAGAAAGTACTTACTCGTAGTTATAGATTACTTCACTAAGTGGGTTGAGGCAAAACCTTTAGCCAACATAAGAGATGTTGACGTGAAAAGGTTCACATGAAAGAATATTGTAACTCAATTCGGCACCCCCCAAGTGATTATCTTTGATAATAGCACTCAGTTCGATAATTCAATCTTCAAAAAATTTTGCTCGGGCCTAGGCATCAAGAATTACTTTTCTACCCCTACCTACTCACAGAGCAATGGGCAGGCGAAAGCCACTAACAAAACCATCGTTGATGGACTTAAGAAGATGTTAGATGCTACTAAGGGGAGATGGGTGGAAGAACTCCCCTCAGTCCTTTGGACGTATCAGACAACCCCAAGGAGACCCACGGGGGAAACCCTGTTCTCCCTAGCTTATGGAGTGGAAGCAGTGATACCACTGGAGGTCGGATTACCAGCAATCCGAACAGAAGTCAGCACGCCTGAACTAAATGCACGAGCCTTAGCCATAGATCTAGACCTGGCCGAAGAACGAAGAGTAATGGCATCCATTAAATTGGTAACTTATCAGTAAACTCTGGCTAAAGGATACAACAAAAGGGTCAGACATCATGAGTTTAGCGAATGAGATCTAGTCTTGAAAAAAGTTCTCGGCCACATGAAAGACCCAGTTCAGGGGAAGCTCGTCCCGAACTAGGAGGGCCCTTACAATATCACCTCTAAGGGAAGCACTGGAGCTTACAACTTAGAAGATATAAATGACAGTATCGTCCCTAGGCCATGGAATGCAAACAGCATGCGTAAATTTTATTTTTAGATTTTTAGTTTTCTGTAATTTTTTAGCTTGGCAATAAAATGCCGTTGTTTGGCAAAAATTCTTCTTTTCAAATTACTTCTCTTTCAATCAAAGTTTTTATCGAATAATATCCTTCATAAAAACCTGGGGGGCACATCAAGTACTCTATATATTCTCCAGTCAATAAGTTCAAATATTATCCGAACTAAATTAGCCCATAGTGTGGAAGTTAATCCTATAGTTGGGAAGAAAATGCCTAAAAAGGTTAAGTTCAAAGAATATCTGAACTAAATTACCCCATAGTATGGAAGTCAATCCCATACTTGGGAAGGAAAAGCCTAAAAAGGCTAAGCTCAAAGATTATTTGAACTAAATTAGCCCATAGTATAGAAGTAAATCCCATACTTGGGAAGAAAAGGCCTAAAAAGGCTAGAGTTCGAAGTATATCCGAACTAAGTTAGCCCATAGTATGGAAGTTCAATCCTATACTTGGGAAGTAAAAGTCAAGAATGACTGAGTCCCCAAGGCAAACTTAAGTCTAAATTGAATAAGCCAAAAAATAGTTAAGTATAAGATAAAGGGATAAGTATGCAAAACAATGCGTATCTGAAAAAACAAAAAAACATTCTTCATTAAATAATAAGGGGCTAGAACCCTCGAATCTACAACCAAAAGCCCCAAGGGGGCAGTGCATGCGTCGAAAGAAAAGAAAGAAAAAGATAACTTAGGCACCATGGCTTCACAAAAAAAGAGAGAAAGGAAAGAGCCTAAGGCTCCCCAAGGAACTGTTCGGTGGTCTGCACAAGGGTTCCCACCTCTTCAGTCGTTGAAGGAAGAATTTGTTCAGGTGTAGGGGGAGGTCTTGAGCAATAGCAGCAGTTGGAGTCCCATCCACCTCCACCACTTTGTCTTCTTCTTTCTCCTCTACCTGCTTGCTCGAGAGAGGGACCTTAGAGAATAGTGGAGAGGAGGACTCCACTCTAGCAGCCGTCAAGGCGTCTTCCCAAGCTGCTGCATATATGATGTCTTGTAGAGTGGGAATCTAGGCCTTATAATTATCCATGGCTCTAGCTAGCCCTTCAGCATAGGCCTTCTCAGCCTCATCCTCGGCCTTCCTCTTCTCGATTTAAGCCTTCTCTGCTCCAGCCTTGGTAGCAGCAAGCTCTTCCTTCTTCTCTTTCAGTTGGTGCTTGAGAGAAGTTTTTTCTACCTCTAGTTCGGACACTCTGGCCCGAGCAGTGTCCGCTACTAGGCCCCGATTATAGAGCTCGGCTTCCATCTTGCTGATGGTTTGGAGGTAGCTGTGATTTCACTTGCACATCGTCACCAGCTCAGCTTCCCTCTCCTTCACTCGCTCTAAAGCAATCACCATCCATTGAAGACTCTAAAAAAAAAGAGAAGAAGGAAAAGAATTAAGGGAGAAACAAAAATACACTAAACATAAATTAATCAAAGGACAAGTGTACCTGGATGGCGTGCCGAACAGTAGACTCGCATAACTTCTTGAAATCAAATTTTCTAATCTCCTCCATGTCAAAAGGGAGGAGAAGGGATTTGCAGAGCCCAACAGATGTGTCCGGGGACCCAGCTTTGTCCTCTATGGTGATTAGACGACCCCCTTTTTCAGCTCGGGGGACCATGGTGTGGCCTTAGTCGTTGGGTCAGCCACCTTGTTCCCTTTGTCTTTAGTTGGGGCCTTCCCTCTCCCAGCACTGGGTTCGGCATCCCCAACCTTCTTCGACCTTTTTAGCGGAGGCTAAGGCTCCACTATACTCTACTTAGAAGAGGGTAAAAAGAGCTCGACGGTGAGATTCGTTGCTTTTTCTCGATGAATCTCCTCCGCTCGGGAGGTTGTGGTGATGGTGACCTTCTTCTTGGAGCTCTTGATTATCAAGAACTTGTTTAGATCAGCGGCAATGACTTTCCTCTTTGCTATCTCAGCAATATGAGCTAGGTCAGAAGAGTTAGCCAAAGAAGAAGAAGAAGACATACAGATGGTGTAACCCGGCGAGGATGGCTCAGGTCGGGCTCGAATAAGTGGGGGCTAGGCTACGGTGACTTACCTCTCTGCTCTAGTGAAAGGAAGAACCACACCTTTGGGAACCTCGACAAGTGCTGAAGTAGGGCAGCGATTCGAACACCCGTTGTGCTCGGTCTGATGAAGCTTTTGTATGTGGGATGTACTTCAGGAGAATATGTGCAGCTCGGCCCAGTCTTCTTTGTTTGGACAAGTCTTTGTATGCCTAAACCTTTGTGAGATTGTCAAAATAAACCCCTAGAAGAAGGCCCAGAGCTCTACTGTTAGCAATACCACATGCATCGAGCAGAGAAAAGTATAAGAATGTAGAATAAAAGAGGCATTGGTTTTAAGTAAAGACATTAAAACAAACAGTTGGTGAGCGGAGCTACCGGGGCCGAGACCGTCCTTCTGGGGAATAGTGAAGATATCCTGCACCTCTCTGGGACCGAACACGAAGTTTTCAGTCATGTAGATGAAGTCATCATCTACGTCTTTACCGAAGTCAGGTAGTTTGATCATGAGCTTTTTGACTACTCTCTTAGCCTTGAGGTAATATGATCTAGTGGAATGTTTGACCATTTGTAGTAGTAAACAATATCCCATATACCGAGATTGGCACCCAGAATATGGTTTACCTCCACAATCCCCATGACTACTCTAAACACGTTAGAGGAGACCTGTATGGGGCTTATCGGTAATACCGAAGACCTCGGCGAAGTAATGGATGAAGAGGGAACCGAACTCCCCCCTTCACTATAGCCACAAGTGGGAGGGGAACTTTTCCCAATTTCCTTCACTCAAGTTATTGGCATTGGCCAGAGTGATGCCCACATCGTTTGGAATTTGGTATCGGTGCTAAAAAGCCTCTATAACCGCCGGCATCGACACTAATTTTTTCATTTTGCCCATTTTTGGAAAAAAAGTGATAACAGTAGGCCCAGAGCTCTACTGTTAGCAATACCACATGCATCGAGCAGAGAAAAGTATAAGAATGTAGAATAAAAGAGGCATTGGTTTTAAGTAAAGACATTAAAACAAACAGTTGGTGAGCGGAGCTACCGGGGCCGAGACCGTCCTTCTGGGGAATAGTGAAGATATCCTGCACCTCTCTGGGACCGAACACGAAGTTTTCAGTCATGTAGATGAAGTCATCATCTACGTCTTTACCGAAGTCAGGTAGTTCGATCATGAGCTTTTCGACTACTCTCTTAGCCTTGAGGTAATATGATCTAGTGGAATGTTTGACCATATTGTAGTGTAAACAATATCCCAGATACCGAGATTGGCACCCAGAATATGGTTTAGCTCCACAATCCCCATGACTACTCTAAACACGTTAGAGGAGACCTGTATGGGGCTTATCGGTAATACCGAAGAACTCGGCGAAGTAATGGATGAAGAGGGAACCGAACTCCCCCCTCCACTATAGCCACAAGTGGGAGGGGGAACTTTTCCCAATTCCCTTCACTCAAGTTATTGGCATTGGCCAGAGTGATGCCCACATCGTTTGGAATTTGGTATCGGTGCTAAAAAGCCTATATAGCCGCCGGCATCGACACTAATTTTTTCATTTTGCCCATTTTTGGAAAAAAAGTGATAAAAAAAGATAAGGCAAACTAGCCTCAAAGAAACAGAATGAGCAGCGAAAAGGGAAGAGGAAGCTTACAAGAAAAATTTTGACGAAGATAGCAATGGCTTCAAACACAGTATCCTTTGCCGAAGTTAAAGTTCACTTTGCCGAAATTTTGGTCTCGATGCAAAAAATAGTAAATGTGTTCTTATGAGAGTTTAGAAATGATGTAGAAGGCCGAAAAAATGAAGAAATGGCCCTGGAAGGGTTTTTACACCCATTAAATTCAAAAAGACAGGCCCATTAATGCGCTATACTGAGTTAAGGCACACGTTGATTCCTGAAATTGAAGCGTGCCCCTTCAGGCCCCAACTGGAGCCTGCCATATCATCATTTGGCAGCTCGAGGATGGGCTTTCAATCAAGAGGGGATGCTAAGGGACACAAGCACCCAGAACACCATCCAAACACTAGGCAATGAAAGAGAAAAGGGAAAGTAATGCAACGACTAGACACCAAACCAGAACCATCAGGTAAATAACATCCGAACAAGGGATTCCTATCACTACCAACCTCAATGCCTACGCCAAACAAATGACATACTAAAGGAACATACTATGAGACCTAGTTCTGTTTTATTTTCATAATGTTTATTCGATGTGTTGGTTATTACTTTAATCATTATAGAACTGCATGTTTATATATGTGTTATACATGCAGGGGTTTGTTTATGCTTTTTTTGTTCGGGTTTTCACCCAGCGATGGCCGCTTGAGCGATGGTTTGTTCGTTCAAGCAAACAGGTGGCAGAGAGTAGGCCCGCTCGCTTGAGCGGATCTTTATTTGCTCAAGCGGGTGGTTGGTTGAGAGTTGGGTCAGTGGGGGACCGCTCGAGCAGAGCTTTGTTCGCTCGAGTGGACAACTTAGCGCGAGATTCTATAAAGACAACCCATGCCTTGGTTGTTAAACCAAAGCTTGTGTTGTAAGTTTCTTTTCTCTCTCTACGCAAAACTTCTGCCTTCTCTCTAGCTTTAAGCTTGGTTCGAGTTCGAATCTTGGTGTTTGGATAGTCGATCCTCGATATTCTTGTCATGGGCTTTGCATTTATTTTCTTGCCGGTGTTCAAAACTTCGAGTTTTAACTCGCCGAGGTAGGATTCCAAACTATCTTGCTTTAAAAGAGTGCTACATGCGATTATATGCATTTTCCACCGCTTTAAATGCTATAAATGCTGAACTTTGTGTTTAAACCATGTTCGTTTGAAAGATGTTGGTCGTTTTTCTTGGTTAGGGACGATGGGGTGGAAGGCCGTCGGATGTTTTGTACATGGGTTGTATGGCTTTAAACGTTTTCGTAGTCGAGCTATGTGTTTTTAATGATTCTGTAGATGTGCCGTGATAGTGCGTGTGTATTTGGGCTGCCATTGCTCCTCGGTGAAAGCCTAAAAACTTTGCTTATGTAGGTTCTTCGCTCCTTCGGGTTAATCCCTGTAAATGAAGTGGTTGCCCCATTGGGAGGCGTGTGTTGCTATAACTCCATATAGAACTTGTTATTAACTACCGGGTCATTGGATGCCCCGAAACTAGAGCAAGAGTCTATAGTTGTTACTTTTGTTCCCTGTGCGTCTAAGTCGGTACATAGGAATCATTGTCGGTTGTGGGAACCGAGCGAAAAATAACATTTTGTTATGTTTTCTTAACTGTTGGATATTATTTGCATTATATGAAAATGCATGATTTTGTGGATGAAAAGTCATTTTGAGGCACGCATAGTCGAGTTTATTCTATGCTATGTGATTGCATATCTTGTTTTACTTCATTATAGTCTATTCCTATTAGGCTTCGGCTCATGTTGTGGGATTTTGAAAACCATTTTTAGGTGACTGTGATCACGAGAGATGATCTAGTGGAGCCCGAGGAGGCGAAAGACTTTTCGTAGTTTTCTCTTTTGTTATGGAATCATGTACAGATATATATGTATTTTGGATTCACAACATGTTATGTAAGGCCATAAGGCTATGGTTCCATATGTTGTTTGCATGTGAGATGTGAGCTCATGTTGGGTTGGGAATTCTTGATTTGAAAGGTTTTGTTATGGTATAGAAGGAGAAGTTTCTTTACCCAACTGATGTTTTGTCCCTATATTTGGCTTATTCAAATCCTTGTTTAGATATTGTGTTTTTCGGTGTGTTTTTGAAACTTGAGAAGATTTTCTAATTTCTGGCTAGAAATCTCTCAGGCGTCTCATCGCTCGAGCGGGCTTCTGGGCGCTCGAGCGGACAGCCGCTCTGACTAAAAGTTGGCTTTTATTTTGAAATGAGGTTTTGGTTGGAGAAGCATGGGGTTATCCTTTTTTGATTCAAAATGGCATATTTTGTTAATTATTTTACAAATAAAATCTCGTTTTCGTTTCAATCTTCGACCCGTTTGAGTTCGGGTAGTTTTGGTGGATTGTGGTATCTCAAAATGGTTGTTTTGTGAGCTTTTCACGTGACCCAGATTTTGAGGCGTGATAACTTGGTATCAGAGCTTTGGGTTCGAATACCTCAGAGCCATGGGAAGAGGTTGCATTACCCTATGAGGATGGTTGCATGAGCTTGATTGCTTGTATTTAAATGTTTTGATAACATGAGTATGATAAACTGTTGAGCATACGGATGCTATGTATATGTGAGCATGGGGATTGGACCTTAGGGTTGATTGGTCTTGCCTTTGGCATTTGGATTAACAAACTTGGATGCCAAGTTAGAAATGCGTTTAGCCGACGTATTTTTTAGCAAGGAATCTAAGTGGGTTACCCAAATTGACTCATCACTATGTCGGTTCTCCTCGGTACGTGAAACGTGTTTACATGATCTTGAATGGCTATGTGTTAGCATGATTATGTGTTTTATGTTAGTGATAACATGATGAATGAAAGCATATATTATTATGTTCTATGTTGCTTTCGTATAATTATGTCTGCATGGAGAGGATGAGGCTGCGGTCGAGGCTGTGGTCGTGGTTTAGGCTAAGAGGATGTGCCAATCCCTGATGATGGGGATGCTAATGCTCCCCAAGGACTTATAGATGGGGTAGACTTGCTGCGTGTGATGGTAAGCTCCATCCATCAGCTAGTTGAGGCTGCTAGGGGGAGAGAGAGAGTACCTGAGCTGAAGGTGACTGTTGCGATGCGAGAGTTTTGACGTCTTGACCCTCCTACCTTTGTTGGGGATCCCAATCCCAAGGTGGCCATAGAATGGTTGGAGCTCATTACTAGGATTCTGGATACAGTACAGATAGTTGAGGATGACCTAAGGGTTGCATTTTTCGCATTTTAGTTGAGAGGTGACGCCCATGAGTGGTGGAAGTTTGTCAGAACTACTGTGGGAGGCACATGGGAGGCGTTTACAAAGTATTGTTGGATACATACTTTCCTAAGTCCTTTAGGGATTTTTATCGGGTGGAATTTCTTTCCCTTACCCAGGGGTAATGATTGTGGTTCAGTACGAGGCAGAGTTCACTAGCTTATCTCATTTTGCACAGGAAATTGTAGCTACAGATGAGTTACATACAAAGAGGTTTGAGAGGGATTTGAGACCTGCGATATGAGATTGAGTGGTAGCATTGAGGATGTGCGTCTTTATAGAATTGGTGGAATCAGCCATCATTGTAGAAAACACCCTAAATGAGACACGCAGGGCTAGAGAGTAGGAACCAGCAAGACGGAGGAAATGCGTTATTTAAGGGGCACAAGAATAAGCGCCAGAGGTCGTCTGGTCCTAGTCTCATCCCGCGGGATCATATCAGCAGTAGTTTTCTGCACCAGTACCCTTAATGACTTCAATAGGAAGGCCGGAGCAGAGAGAGCTCATTTGTTATCGGTGCAGATAGCCAGGGCATCGTGCGCCAGATTACCCGCAGAAGAAGCAGTCTCAGAGTTCAGTACCCATTCAGTCATAGGGGAGAGAGCCACTAGTCTGTTTTGAGTGTGGCTAGTTGGGGCATTTTTGTAGGAACTATCCTCGAAGAGGGAGTGTGCAGAGCACAACAGGTGCACCAGTTGTTCCATCCGCACAGGGACGACAGACATATTAGCAGCTTGCGGCTCAAATGTCTAGGATTCAAGACAGGGGTGCCTCAACACAGTCAGTGCGGCAGTCGATAGTTCAGGGCTACGGTGGATAAACTAGTGCACCACAAGGCAGAGTATACGCCCTTACTAATCCCAGTTCTTCCAAGGCATCGGTCGTGCCTGATGTTGCAGCTACTACATCAATGATCAGAGGTACTCTCTTAGTGTTTAGATCATGGGCCAGTGTTCTTATCGACACGGGAGCATCGCATTCCTTTATTTCAACTTCTTTTGCATTTACTTTAGGGTTGAAGATAGACTCATTGGGTAGTACACTGTGTGTGGAGACCCCGGTTGGTGGAAATGTGGTGTTGGGTCGAGTCTGTAGATCTTGTGAGTTAGAAGTCGTCAGCCGCTATTTAGAGTTTGATTTCATCATTCTAGACATGACCACGTTTGATATCATCCTAGGGATGGACTGGCTGACCTCCTATTGTGCCTTTATTGATTGTGATCGATGGAGGGTATCGATTTGTACGTCTGAGGGGTGATTGGTCTTGTTTCATGGGCGATCAGGATGAGGGTTTGGTGTTCATGCCCGATGTTGTGCGAAGCTGAGGAAACTTGGGCTTTCTCTTTTCTGCTATCATGTTGGATGAGGTGGTTGGAGTTCGTAGGGAGCTTCCACTTGTGGTTTGTGACTATCCAGATGTCTTTCTTGACTATTTGTTTGAGTTTCCACCGAGTCGTGAGGTAGAGTTTTTTATTGATCTTATTTCGGGAGCTGCTCCTATTTCGATGCCATCTTACCGCTTTGCACCGGCTGAGTTATGAGAGCTCAAGGTACAGCTTTAGGAGTTGCTTGATAAGGTGTTTGTACGTCCGAGTATGTCGCTGTAGGGAGCTCCGGCTTTATTTGCTAAAAAGGACGGGTCTTTGAGGTTGTGTATTGACTATCAAAAGTTGAATCAAGTAACGGTGAAAAACAAGTATCCTATGACGACAGACATATTAGCAGCTTGCGGCTCAAATGTCTAGGATTCAAGACAGGGGTGCCTCAACACAGTCAGTGCGGCAGTCGATAGTTCAGGGCTACGGTGGATAAACTAGTGCACCACAAGGCAGAGTATACGCCCTTACTAATCCCAGTTCTTCCAAGGCATCGGTCGTGCCTGATGTTGCAGCTACTACATCAATGATCAGAGGTACTCTCTTAGTGTTTAGATCATGGGCCAGTGTTCTTATCGACACGGGAGCATCGCATTCCTTTATTTCAACTTCTTTTGCATTTACTTTAGGGTTGAAGATAGACTCATTGGGTAGTACACTGTGTGTGGAGACCCCGGTTGGTGGAAATGTGGTGTTGGGTCGAGTCTGTAGATCTTGTGAGTTAGAAGTCGTCAGCCGCTATTTAGAGTTTGATTTCATCATTCTAGACATGACCACGTTTGATATCATCCTAGGGATGGACTGGCTGACCTCCTATTGTGCCTTTATTGATTGTGATCGATGGAGGGTATCGATTTGTACGTCTGAGGGGTGATTGGTCTTGTTTCATGGGCGATCAGGATGAGGGTTTGGTGTTCATGCCCGATGTTGTGCGAAGCTGAGGAAACTTGGGCTTTCTCTTTTCTGCTATCATGTTGGATGAGGTGGTTGGAGTTCGTAGGGAGCTTCCACTTGTGGTTTGTGACTATCCAGATGTCTTTCTTGACTATTTGTTTGAGTTTCCACCGAGTCGTGAGGTAGAGTTTTTTATTGATCTTATTTCGGGAGCTGCTCCTATTTCGATGCCATCTTACCGCTTTGCACCGGCTGAGTTATGAGAGCTCAAGGTACAGCTTTAGGAGTTGCTTGATAAGGTGTTTGTACGTCCGAGTATGTCGCTGTAGGGAGCTCCGGCTTTATTTGCTAAAAAGGACGGGTCTTTGAGGTTGTGTATTGACTATCAAAAGTTGAATCAAGTAACGGTGAAAAACAAGTATCCTATGCCGAGGATTGATGAGTTGTTTGATCAACTAAAGGGTTTGAGTTGCTTTTCAAAGGTTGATTTGAGGTCAAGGTATCATCAGTTGAGAATCAGGGCTGAGGATATAGCAAAGACCGCCTTTCGGACTCGTTATGGTCACTACGAGTTTTTGGTTGTGCCGTTCGGTTTGACGAATGCTCCTGTGACATTCATGTGTTTGATGAACCGTATATTCCACTCGTATCTAGACAGTTTTGTAGTTGTGTTTGTAGATGATATTCATATCTACTCACCTTCAAGAGAGGCACATGAGGAGCATCTCTGTATTGCTTTACAGCTTTTGAGAGAGCATCGTTTGTATGCGAAGTTTGAGAAGTGCGAATTTTGGATGATTGAAGTAAAGTTTCTTAGGCATGTGGTGTCGGGCGAGGGAGTGTCTGTGGATTCTTCGAAGACTGCTGCAGTGATGAATTGGAAACGACCGAAGAATGTGTTTGAGATCTACAGGTTTCTGGGTTCGGTTGGCTATTACTGATGATTCATGAAGAATTTTTCTAGACTTACCGCGCCAATGACTATCCTTACACGGAAGGGAGTCAAGTTCACATGGAGTGAGGCTTGTGAGATAGGATTTCGAGAACTGAAGAAGATGTTGACCAGTGCATCAGTGTTAGTTATTTCAGAACAAGGTTTGGGTTATACATTCTATTGTGATGCTTCGCATGATGGTTTAGGTTGTGTTTTGATGCAGGATGGTAAAGTTGTGGCTTATGGATCTCGCTAGTTGAAAACTCATGAGAAGAATTATCTAACATATGATTTGGAGTTGGCAGTCGTGGTCTTTGTCTTGAAAGTATGGCGGCACTATCTTTATGGTGAGCACTTTGAGGTTTTCTCTTATCACAAGAGTTTAAAATACTTATTTTCACAGAAGAACCTAAATCTACGCCAATGATGGTAGATGGGAGTTTATGGAAGATTATGATTTTGACCTTTAGTATCACCCGGGAAGGACAATGTTGTGGCCAACGCTCTTTGCAAGAGTTGTCATGGTTCATTCGCTTCTATTGCCTTACGAGAGTGGGACATGCTTAGAAAGGTTGGTGAGTTTAATTTATGTCTTGGGGAGACAGAGAAGGGTGCAACCTTATTTTCAGTAGTTTTACGACCTATGTTGGTTGCTCGTGTGCTGGAGGCTCAACAGATAGATCAAGAGGCTCAAATGTTACGAGATCGTATTGCTAGTTAAAAGGACACCACAGGATGGGTTATGAGCCTGGATCAAAGTTTGAGATTGGTAGGGAGGGTGTTTGTGCCAGAGTCGTGATGTGCCAATGTACTATATGATTTTTACCGAGATGTAACATGATCTGCGCCGTCAATTTTGGTGGAAGGGAATGAAGAAAGATGTGGTTCGGTTTGTTTCTCGGTGCCTAACTTGTCAGTAGATAAAGGCAGAACATCAGAGGCCGGCAGGGTTGTTATAGCTGTTACTAGTATCGAAATGGAAGTTGGAGAACATCACGATGGACTTTGTATCGGGATTTTCTAGATCGCCTAAGGGACACGATGCTGTTTGGGTTGTGGTTGACAGGCTGACGAAGTCTGCACACTTTCTTCCCATTCGCGTGATGAATTCTGGGTACAAGCTGAGTAGAGTGTATGTTAGTGAGATTGTTCGATTACATGGAGTACTAGTATCTATTGTTTTCGATTGAGACTCACACTTTACATTGCGCTTTTGGTAGAGTCTTCAGGTAGCTTTGGGGATGAGCTTACTTTTCAGCACTGCTTTTCATCCACATACAGATGGTCAGTTTGAGCGAACTATACAGATCTTGGAGGATATGTTGAGAGCTTGTTTGCTTAATTTTCAGGGTTCTTGGGAAGATCACCTACCGTTGGTAGAATTTACGTATAACAACGGTTATCAGTCTAGCATCGGGATGGCACCTTTTGAGGCTTTGTATGATAGGCCGTGTCGATCTCTGGTGTGTTAGACTGAGGTTGGAGAGGCAACAGTTTTGGGACCCGACTTGGTGCAGGAAACGACAGAGAAAAACTCGATGATTCGCCAACGTTTGGTGAAGGCCCAGAGTCGTTAGAAGAACAACGCTGATCAGAGAAGGAGGCCTTTGGAGTTTAAGGTGGGGGATCACGTGTTTCTAAAAGTCTCGCCACGCCGAGATTTGATGAGATTTGACCATAGCGGGAAGCTATCACTGCGTTTTATTGGGTCGTTCGAGATCCTTGAGAGGATTGAGGAAGTGGCATATCTGGCCTTGCCTCATCAGTTGGCGTTTGTGCACAGTGTGTTTCATATTTTCATACTTCGAAAGTATGAGCCTAACCCATCGCATGTGTTGGATTGGGCTGAGTTACAAGTGGATGAGGATGTTACTTATAAGGAGCGACTCGTGAAGATTGTGGACACAAAAGAGTAAGTGTTGAGAGGGAGAACCATTGCTTATGTCAAAGTTTTGTGGCTTTATCACAGAGTCGAAGAAGCAACGTGGGAGCTTAAAGTCGATATTCGTGCTAGATATCCAGACTTGTTTGCTTCGTGACCTTGTAGCGAATTTCTAGGGCGAAATCCCTTTAAGGGGTGGGG
>JAOTRH010037315.1:0-20494 GCA_034768845.1 Heliamphora exappendiculata
GACGAGGATGTACTGATGATAGAAGCTAACGCGCCTGTGGATCACACCTCACTTATCATGGATGCAACTAAAATGAAAAAGAGTCAGTCTTTGAGTCTTTTATTATGTATGATGTAACAAGTGAGTTGGAGTTCGAGTCTATTGAATCTATCTTTGCTGAGTCAGTTAACGCTGAGTCTGTCGGGAATGCATCTGTTAGCATCCCTAGCCCTTTCTATTTTGAGTCTCAGGATGTAACCCCTTTTGAAATCAATGAAATGAAATCAGACTTTGCTTACTTTGATGTGCCTCGAATATTTTGTCTTAATTCTGAAGATTTTAACGAATTCGAGGAGGATATCCCCTAAGAATTAAAATTTTTAATAAAAAAGGAAGAAGAAATGCGAGTTAAACCTGTAACTGAATAAACTGTTTTAATAAACCCCAATAATAAAAAAGATCTACAAACTGTTCAAATTGGTTCTATAGTGTCTTTAAAGGAACGTGAGCAACTAATCTTTTTATTAAAGAAATTTAAAGATATTTTTGTATGGTCCTACGAAGATATGCCTTGCATAGACCCCGATATTGTGCAGCACCAAATTTCCATTTTTCCCGATGCTAAATCTGTCAAGAAAAAGCTGAGGAGGATTAGACCAGTTTGGGCGCTCAAGATCAAGGAGGAGGTTACCAAACAAACAGATGACGGATTCCTCATGGTTAAAAAGTATCTGAAATAGGTCGCTAATATTGTTCCAATACCAAAGAAGGATGGAAGGATCCGGGTATGTGTTGACTTTTGGGATCTCAACAGGGCTAGTCCAAAGGATGACTCTCTCCCCCATATAGACGTGTTGTCTTTTATGGACGGATTTTTAAGGTATAAATAGATTCTGATGGCTCCAGAAGACCGACAGAAGACTATCTTCACAACGCTTTAGGTACCTACTGTTATAGAGTCATGCCATTCGGACTGAAGAGCACGAGAGAAACCTACCAAAGGGCTACAACCATGTTGCTACACGACATGATACACAAGGACATGAAAGTATATGTGGATGACATGATCGTGAAATCCAAAACACGGGAAGGGCACGTCACCACACTAAGGAAATTCTTCGAGCAGATTAAAAAGTACAAGATGTGCTTGAACCCTCAGAAGTATGTCTTTGGAGTTACAACGGGGAAGATGATCGGATTTATGATAACACAATGAGGCATAGAGGTAGACCCATCAAAGATCAAGGCCAATCTCGAAATGCCTCCCCTGAAGACCGAGAAGGATGTAAGGAGCTTCTTAAGAAAGGTTCAGTTCATCAATCGATTCATTGCCAAACCAACCACTACCTGTGAACCCTTATTTCGACTCTTGAAGAAAGAGACCAAGTTTTAGTGGGACCAGCAGTATCAGAACGCCTTCAAAGCCGTACAGAAGTATCTACAAAATCCTTCAGTTTTGTTTCCACTAGAATTCGGCAATCCTCTGGTACTATACCTATCAGTGACTAATTCAACAATGGGATGTATTCTTGCACAAAAAGACAAAGCCAAGGTTGAAAGAGCTGTCTATTACTTGAGTAAGAAGATGACCGAATGCGAACGTCAGTATACGCCTTTGGAAAAGACTTGATGGGCACCAGTCTAGGCATCCAGGAAGTTACACTATTACATGTTAGCATACCGAGTTGTTCTAATCTAAAGGATAGACCCACTCAAGTATCTCTTCGAGAAGCCAGTATTAATAAAAAAGTTAGCCCGATGGTTGCTGATGCTAGCTGAGTTTGATTTGTAATATGTCACGAGAAAATCAATAAAAGGGAGAGCCACTGCAGAGTTCTTAGCCAACTACCCTATCAACGGAGAAGAAGAGCCTAAGTTTGAGTTTCCCGGTGAGCTAGTGCTGAAGATTGAGAAGGAACTGTGGATCCTCTTTTTCGATGGAGCCTCAAACCAATACAGTTACGGGATAGGAATACTCCTTATCACTTCCGATGATTCTCATATTCCTTTGGCCTTTAAGTTGAGTTTTGAGGTCACTAACAATCTGGCCGAGTACGAAGCTTGCTTAGCTGGATTGAAAGCCGCCTTGGAACTAGGGGCAAAAAAATTAGAGGTTATAGGAGACTCAGCTCTTGTCATATCCTCGGTAAAGGGAGAGTAGAAGGTTAAAGAAGAAAAGTTGGTTCAATATCGCCGAGAGCTTAAGGTAAAGATTCCCTTCTTTGAAAGCGTGGTGTTCACTCATGTTCCGAGATTGTAGAATAAATTTGCTGATGCCTTGGCCACTCTGGCATCAATGATAGACATACCACCTGGGATAAGGATGAAGCCTTTGAAAATTCAACAAAAGGATGCACTTGAGATTAGCAACATTGCTTTTACCTAAGAAGTCGATGACGGACTACCATGGTATCACGACATTTGGAATTTCATCAAGAAGGGAGAATATTCGAGCCGAGCCAGTAAAAATGACCAAAGAGCTATGAGGAGACTCACCGCACAAATTGTAATCTACGGAGGAAGACTATACAAAAGAGGATATCTGAGAGCCAATAAGCTTTATGCCAACACGGAAGAGGGACATAAAGTGATGAGGGAAATTCATAGAGGAGTTTACAAATCTCACATGAGTGAGATCATGCTGGCTAAAAAGATCCTGCGCCAAGAGTATTTCTGGATGACCATGGAAACGAACTGTCAACAGTTTGTCCAGAAGTAACAAAAATGCTAGATCCACTCAAACCTCATGCTTGTACCATCATCTCAGCTATATCTCATGCTTGTACCATCATCTTAGCTATATAACATGACCTTACCCTGGTCATTCTCAGTTTGGGGAATCAACGTAATAGGGAAGGTTACACCCAAGTCATCGAATGGGCACGAGTTTATTCTCGTGGCAATTGATTACTTCACAAAGTAAGTAAAAGCTGCCTCTTATTCAGTCTTGAAGACCTCCAAAGTAGCCAGATTCATCAAAGAAAAACACATATGTCAGTACGGAGTTCCACATGAGATAATCTCCGGCAACGGTTCCCACTTTTAAGGAGAAGTTGTTAACCTCTTGGAAGAATATCAAACCATTAGCTATAAGTCTTCACCGTACAGACCACAAACCAATGGAGCTGTGGAAGCTACAAATAAGAATGTGAAGAAGATCATGCAGAAAACTATAGAGGGAAGCAAGGATTGGCCAGAAAAGTTGCTATTTGTGCTTTAGGTATACCGGGCATCGATTAGAACTTCTACTGGAGCATCGCCTTATGATTTGGTCTACGAAATAGATGTAGTTCTACCCATAGAATTGGAAGTCCTGTCTCTAAGAGTAATGGCTGAAATCGATATCCCTGAGTCAGAATGGCAGACGGACAGATTCGAAGAGTGGCTCCTTTTTTACGAAAGGCGGCTTAGAGCCCTGTTCCATGTTCAAGGAGATTAGAGAAGGATAGCTTGAGAATTTAACAAGAAGGTTAAGTCTCGAAACATGATGGAAGGTGACTTAGTTCTCAAAGAGATCAAAGCTCCCATATTTGATCGAGGGGCAAGTTTAAACCTAATTGGGTCGGACCCTATCTCATCAAGACCTTGATGTCAGGAGGCACTGCCATCCTTATGCATTTGGACTGAAATATTTTCTCTACACCTATCAATTTAGACCAGCTTAAAAGATTCTACCCCTGAGGGAAAGCCCGCAAAAGGAGAACATCAATACTCGAGTGTAACCCAAGCCTCAAACTACGTTATGGCCTGATTTTCTTCTTCGAAATACGTAGGCAGCTTCTGTCAGAAATTCGGCCCAAATCTTTGTTTGAAATTCTCCCTTTGTAACCATGTTTCAAGTAGCATGACCAATGTAAAAACTTATTTTAAGTTTTTCTAATAAAATAGTTATACCGTAAGAACAAAAATCTAAAGAACAAGCTCTAAAAGTCACCATAAATCCAAAGTGGATAACTTTCATTAATGAGTTTTACCAATACAGTTTTCAAAAGTAAGAGAGGCTCGCAAGTCTACATCCTAAGAAACTAAAAGGAGAAACAAGCAAGATATTGGGACACAACAAAATAAAATCAAGTCCTCCTTCTTTTTGCATCCCCTTCTTATCAGACCATGCACTTTATCTCTGTTTGTTGCCAAGCCTTTTAGCTACAGATAACCCGCTGTCAAAATCCCCGTCAACCAGTGTCCTCAGTCGAGAAGACCAAGCCCTCTAGTACTGACCCAAGAAAGAGGCCCGATAAGGAGAACTATACAGATGGCTCACTACAGTCTCGGGACAAATCTGGGTACACCCAAATTGGCAAAAATGCGATAAGGATGATAGAAGGTGGCTAGCTTCAAGCCGATTAACATAACCCTCAAATAGCCCATAATCGTAGTAGTCATGGAAGATATCTTCAGCCAGGGGTATAGCCAGGAGATGTCCTCCCCGATCAGAGAACTCAGATAATCCTGCTAAGTAGTCTTGGTGGAGCACAGCTGATAAATCTAACAACGAATGAAGGACTTCACGCTATAACTGTCAAACATGGGCTTCTCTAATAGATTCACCTTCTCCATTAGCAAAACCTAAGAGAACAAAAAAAATGAGAGCTGAGTGGAAAAATCTGAGAGAGTAAACAAAAGTAGAGCTATGCGGGAAATTTAAGAGAAAACTCAGAAAAAGGAGAGCTGAGTGGAAAAACTCGAGAGAAATACAAAAAAAAGAGAATTGAGAGACTACCTACAGCAAGAGATCACTATCGGCAAAATAAGGGGTTCCCCAGAAGTGAACTACATCAAGACCAAGAAGCGTCCCAGCAAGGACAAGCAAAATAAGATCCCGACCCTCGTGGAACTGGTGAGCCACATCCACCAAAGAAAACCTGACTCTCTCATCAGAAGGACCTAAAAGAAAGTAAGCCAGAAGACAGATGCAAAGAGCATGCCAGCGCTAAAGCTGAAAAGAGAAATCTCCAAGAGACCCCCAAGGCCCGAAGCGGTCCACAATCTGAGCCACATCGAGAAATCCATCATGAGTAATAATAGAAGCCTCACACTTGGAATAAGCACAGAGTTTTGGTAGGCCTGTCTTGGTTACGAAGAACAGATAATAGCGTCGTCTATTGTTCCAACTTGCCATGCTAGTACATTTTATGTGTATTGAACAGGACCACATTAGGGTAATTAGTTTTATACTAACTATATAGATTAATTCACACCCAAAGTTATTATGAGTGCTTATACTCTTAATCTAGAAATAATTATTATTTGTGTATATTTAATATTTGTTATTTTGATTCAATAGAGGATGCGGTCTTTTATGGGTCTATAGTCTCGGTGAGTTGGATAGCGGTATTAATTATATGGTAAATATTAATTATTGACGGAATTCACGTCTCGATTGTTCGGAATTGACGATACCCCTTAGGAAAACCGCTCGAGCGGATCTCTGTTCGCTCGAACAGACAGCCTGCCATAAGATATTTATAAGACAGTCCATGCCTCGGGTTTTGAGCCAAAGCTTGTTGTCTAAGCTTTCTCTCTTCTCTCTTGTGAGATCACCCTTTTCTCTACCTTCTCTCTAGTTTTCAGCTTGATTCGGGTTTAGATCTTGACGTTCGGATAGTCAATCCTCTATATCCTTGTCGTGGGATTTGCGTTCATCTGATTGGAATCGCGCTTTGGCGACTTTGGTTTCTCGACGGTGTTCAAAGCTTCGAGTTTTAACTCGTCGAGATAGGATTCTAGACTATCTTGCTTTAACAGGGTGCTACATGCAATTATATGCATTTTTACCCCTTTAAAACGCTATAAATGTTGGACTTTGTGTTTAAACTGTGTTAATTTGGACAAAAAACATGTTTTCCATTTGTTATGGTTTATTACAAAGTTGATGGACGTGTGGGTGTCTGTGATTTTCAAAAAGGCGGGTTTTGAAAATGGAGAGATTTGTGTAAAAGTTATGAAAACTGTGTTTTTGAGATTTAGGGCTAACTCTTGGGGTTGAGCATTGGTTTTAAATGTTTCAGTTGAAATGGTGAAATATTTGAAATATGTTGGTTGTTCTTCCTTGGTTATAGACGACGTGATAGAAGGCCATTGGCCGTTTTGTACATGATTATGTACTGATTTAAATATTTTTTGTAGTCGAGCTACATGTTTTAACGATTCTATAGATGTTCCATAATAGTGCGTGTAAATTTGGGCTGCCATTGCTCCTTGGTAAAAGTTCAAAATCTTTACGCATGTAAATGCTTCACTCCTTCGGGTTAATTCCCGTAAATGAAGTGGTTACCCCATTGGGAGGCGTGTGTTGTTATAACTCTGTATAAAACATGTTATTACCTAACGGGTCATTGGATACCCCCAAACTAGGGTAGTGGGGGAGAACATATAGTTGTTACCTTTATCCCCGGTGCGACAGAGTCGATATATAGGAATTATTGTCGGTTGTGGGAACCAAGTGGAAAATAACATTTTGTTAATGTTTTATTAAACTGTTGGACGTTATTTTCATTATATGAAAATGTGTGATTTTGAGGATGAAAAATTATTTTGAGGTTTGTGAAGTCGAGTTGATTCAATACTATGTGATTGCATATCCTGCTTTTACTTCATGTTAGTCTATTTTCTATTGAGTTTCAGCTCACGTTGTGGGATTTAAAAAAAAATTTCTGGTGATTGTGATCATAGGATGATCTAGTGGAGCCGGAGGAGGCAAAAGACTTTTCCTTGTTTTCCTTTTGTTGTGAGATCATGTATTAATGTATATGTTTTGGATTCTAAACATGTTATGTAAGGCCCTAAGGCTATGGTTTCATATGTTGTTTGTATGTGAGACATGGGCTTGTGTTTGATTTGTGAGTTCTCGATTTGAAGTGTTTTGTTATGGTATAAAAATGTTAGCATCCAAGTTTTTGGGGTTGAAAGGAGAAGTTTCTTTATCAAACTGATGTTTTGTCCCTATATTTTGCTTATTTAAATCCATGTTTAATGATAAGGTTTTTAGGTGTGTTTTTAAGACTTCGAAAGCTTTTCTAGTTTTTAGCTTAAAAATCTCTCGGGTGTCTTACCGCTTAAGTGATGTAGAGCCCACTCAAGCGGACAGCCGCTATGTAAAAAAGTTCTGTTTTGTCCCAAAAGGAGGTTTTGGATGGAAAATCTTTTGGGTAACATTTTCGGTTATGAACAAATAGAGAAAAGAAAAGAACTGTGGAAATATTCTGTATATTTCTGTGTTTCTAAACTGTACAGCATAAGGCCTATTTATATGTGAATGAGGCTAAGTAATAATAGAAAGGCAATAAATACAAAGAATCAAATCAGAATAACCCAAGTATAAAATCAAAATATTCCCAAGCATAAAATTAGAATATTCTAATATTCTAACATCTCCCCTCAAACTCAAGATGACGAAGTCAACTGGAGTTTGGAAACAAGATCACGTAGCCAACCAGGAGGATGAGACTTCGTGAAAATATGGTGATGCCAAATGAAGTGATAATCAATTTCTATATGCTTGGTGCGCTCATGAAAAACATCATTGTGCGCAATCTGGATGGCACTCTAATTATCACAATAAACAGAGGAACTAGTTGTTTGAGGAGCACCCATGTCTGTCAAAAGCCATCGTAACCATAAAAGTTTAACTGTAATATCAGCAAGTGCACGGTACTCAACCTCAGTACTAGATCGGACAACAGCAGTCTGCTTCCTACTACGCCAAGAAATGAGAGAGGTGTCGAGTAAGAAACAATACTCCGTAATGGAGCGACGATCGGTAGGATCACCGGTCTAGTCAGCATCAGAGTAAGAGCGGAGCTCAAGTGATGAACGCAAAGAAAGTGAAGGCCATGAAACAAAGTTCCCTTAACATACCGTAAGAAGCAAAGAACAACAGCATAGTGAGCAAAGCAAAGTGCACTCATAAACTGGCTAACCAGATGAATCGCATAGGAAATGTCTGGGCAAGTAACAGTGAGATAGATGAGACTACCGACTAGTTGTCTATACAAAGTAGCATCTGGAAGAGATTCACCATCAGTAGCAAGCAACCTAATATTTGGTTCAAGCGGAGAATTATAGGTTTTCCTGTTAGTCGAGCTTGCTTTAAAAAGCAAGCCAGATGCATACTTAGTCTGAGAGAGATAATAACCATCTGAACCAGATGTAACCTCAAGACCAAGAAAGTAGTTAAGCTGCCATAAGTTCTTCATCTCAAAATTTTGACTCAAAAAGTGGTGAAGATCTCAAATACTAGAAAGATCATCCCCTGTAATGATCATGTCATTAACATAAAGAAGGATAAGAATAAGATCAGCACCAGTGGTCTAAAGAAAAAGTACAGAGTTATATGCACTAGGGGCAAAGCCCTACTAAGCAACAACATAACTGAATTTAGCAAACCAAGCTCGGGGAACTTGTTAGAGACCAGAGAGACCACGTCAAAGACAGTAAACTTTGTGAGGAGAATGGTCATAACCTAGTGGAGAATGCATATAAACTTCCTCGGAAAGATCACCATTTAAGAATGCATTTTTTACATCTATTTGAAACAGTTGCCAATGACGTACAACAACAACTACAAGCAGGGATCAAACAGAGGTAAGACGAGCAACAAGGGCAAAAGTCTCCTCATAGTCAATACCATACTCCTGAGAGAAACCCTTTGCAACAAGGCGAGCTTTGTATCTTTCTACTGATCTATCTGATCGAGTCTTGATTTTGTAGACCCACTTACATCCAACCGCAGACTTTCCATAAAGTAAATCCACTAGGTCCCAAGTATGAGCTTCAGTGAGAGCATCTAGTTCATCAGACATAGCTTTCTACCAAAGAGCGTCAACACTAGCATTATGATAACTGTGAGGTTCGTGAAGAGTTGCAAAGGCATAATAACAATGATAATCTTGAAGATGAGAAGGGGATGGGCTCTTACTCTAGTGGATTGATGGAGTACAGGTGCCTGGACTAGTTTGGGTGCAGTTGATGTATCAGAAGTATCAACAGACGTGTCAGATGACTCAGGAATAGTCGAATAAGAAACGTCTGAGGAGCTAAGTATTTCTACAGAGGAATCAGGGACTTAAGCAATAGATGGGTCAGTAAAGATAGAAGCATAACTGAAAGAGGACCATGAAAAAGGAGAAATACTCGTAAATATCTTATGTTCCCAAAACTCTATATGATGAGAAGTATGAAGACGCTTGGCTATGGAATCATAGCAACGATAACATTTTTGAGTGAGACCATAACCAAGAAAACAATAGAGGCTGGATCGTGACACAAGTTTGGTGCATTCGTGTGTAGGAAGAGTGACAAAACAAACACAACCAAAAACTCGAAGTAAGGAGTAGTTAGGGACCTTACCATGGAGAAGTTCAAATGGAATTTTATTGTGTATAGTGGGTGAGGGAACATGATTGATGGTGTAGACAGCAGTAAGAGCAGCTTCACCTCAAAAACGTTTTGGAAGAAAAGCAAAGATGAGAAGTGCTCTTACTGTATCCAGAATGTGACGATGTTTACGTTCTACTCTACCATTTTGTTATGAGGTGTATGGACAAGAATGGTGAGAGACGGTCCCATTATGCTGTAAGAGGGTAAGAAATGACCTATCCTTGTATTCCATTGCATTATCGGAACGAAAATTTTTAATGGTACAAGAAAATTGAGTTTGCACCATTTTGTGAAAATTCTGGTAAACATTTGTGAGTTCAAACCGATGTTATAAAAGAAAAATCCAAGTATAGAGACTGTAATCGTCCACAAAGATAACAAAATAATGAGATCCCCTCTCAGTTGAAGTTGGAGCGGGATCCCAAATATCAGAATGGACTAAGTTAAAAGGTGTAGAGAAAAAAGAGTCACTTTTATTAAAGGATAAATGTGTCTATTTTTCAAGACGACATGAAACACAATCAAAGAACTGGAAATTAACTGAACCTAAATGACCTTAAGAAGCCAAGAACTGGACACATGAAAGTGAGGCATGACCTAACCAGAAGTGCCACAAACTGGGAGTGGTTGTGATAGCAGCCATGGAAGTTGTTGTTGAAGAAGGAATCTGCAAAGATGTGACCTCGAAAAGACGTCCAACTCTACGACTTGTCCCAAGAAGCTGACCCATATGTGAATCCTGTACATCAACACCTTTGTTAAAGAATTTCAGGTCAAGACCTAACACACCAAGTTGTCAAACGGAAAGAAGATTTAAGGATAACTTAGACACAAGGTAAGTATCACTAACTGATAAATTAGAGGTAGAAATATACCTTACATGACTAATAGGCATATGGGAACCATCGGCAGTATATATGACGGGATTGGGAGAAAGCGCAGTTTTATGAGAGAAGATGGTGGAATCAGATGTCATATGATTACAGCAAGCAGAGTCTATAAACCATCGAGATTTACCTGGGGTGACAGAAAAGGTAGTGGAGGATTGGGATAAAACCTGGTGAATTAAGTCCTTCATGTCAGCTGCAGTGAGAGAAGTGGACTAAGATGGAGACTCAAGTGTAGAAGAAGCAGATGAAGCGACCGCAGCTATTTGTTGGGAAGCTTGTTGCTACTTATAAGACTTGAACTTGCGACATTCATCAATGATGTGACCATTGCATTTACACCACTTGCAAAAACTAGGCTTGGAGTTGGATTGGGATGATGAACACCCAATAGAAGATGGTGAAGTACCACGAGAAGCAGTAGCAAGAACCATATTAAACGATTGCATCTTCATAGTGGAACGACAAGTCTCTCCAGAGATGAGTTCAGAAATCGTAGCATCTAAAGTCAAAAGTGGTTGATGAAGAAGAAGAGAGGCTCTAGTATATTCAAAATCATCTGGAAGAGCCATCATAAAGTGCATAAACTTCTGTCAATCAAGTTAGGCAGCAAACGTTTGAATGTCTTTAGAATATTCTAACTTTGGATCTGCGGCAGATAATTGTTCCCAAAGATGATTAGTCTGAGAATAAAAATAAGCAATAGACTGACCTGGTTCTTGACGTATCTGATAAAGTTTAGCTTCTAGTTGAAACTCTAAGGAAGCATCATAGGTGCAGTTGTATCTTTTGGCCACAAAATCCTAAGCAACCTTAGCATTCCCAAGTCTTGAAAAGAGGCTATTGATGGACGGAATAGAAGTGTTGATGAAACAAGACAGAATCTTGTAGTGAACACTATCCCAATCTTCTAGACGAGATGCAAATGCCTCTTCTTTCTCACTGTCCTTGTGTACTGGGTCAGGAATATCTCTAGTCATGTAATGCCATAATCGGCGTCCTTTTAAGAAAACATTTATATCCTGAGCCCATATACTATAATTGGATCCATCCAACATCACAACAATAGAACAAACAATCGAATCGAGATTTGATGCAGATTGAAACATATTAAAGCTTTAAATGCAAAACAAATTACAAAAATGAAATTAGGACGAAAAACTGAGTAGAAAGCACCAAATCTGTAAAAGTCAACGATCAACGGTCAGGGTTGACGTGAACTAGGGCTGACATGGCGTCGCTGCTGCAAGTGCGGAGGATGCCGCATGTGGGGTGCGTGGAGCGCTTTAGCGGCGCAGTAAAATACTCGTCGGAAGAACGCTGGAAAAATCCTACAGGCCACAAGTTTGTAGCTCTCCTGCTACGAAGAAATAGAGAAAATAAAAGAACGGTGAAAATATTCTGTATATTTCTGTGTTTCTAAACTATACAGCATATGGCATATTTATATGTGAATAAGGCCAAATAATAATAGAAAGGCAATAAATACAAAGAATCAAATTAGAATAACCCAAGCATAAAATCAGAATATTCCCAAGTATAAAATCAGAATATTCTAATATTCTAACAGGTTTAAAATGGCGTGTTCCGAGAATTATTTTATAAATAAAATTTTGTTTTCATTTTGATTTTCGTAGAGTTTCTTTTGTTTGGAAATCAGAGCGTTACAAAGCTTATTTCTCTTTCGTTCTACTCATATCACCGAACTTGAAGTTCAACGGGCCTCCAGTTTGCTGGGCGGTTCCTTGTTGGTCGGCCTTCTGTGCCATGTGCCCGAACATCTCATTTTTAATATCTTCAAAATGTTAACTTTAATCGCTTCAAGATTACAATAATTTTTCTAATGGTTGTTTTATATAATTAGTAAAAGATTTGACACTAACAATTTGATCGACAATGCAAAGATTAGCAAGCAAAGATTTAGTTATATAGAGTATTATGGATTCGAATGCTCTTTAATTTTGGCAATAACAATGGAGATCTCTAATTCATTGCAACACATTACTAGAGTTAAAACTAGTCACTGATCTAAAAACTGCAGTGTCAGTTCATACCTTCATTAATTATTTAGGCTTACCGTAAAGAATCAATAATGCCACTCTTTCACAAGCAGTGTTTTTCACAAATAAGAAATATCTGTTTCTTACAATTTGCAAAGAAAACTAAAACCCCATATCTATGCAGAGCATAAAAAAATAAGAAATTTTAGTTAAGTATATATGCATGTGTATACGCATGCACTCGCACGTGTATGTATGTAAATTTATAGCGTAAAAAAGTTTCTAATAATGACCACATCGCATAATTGTACCGATAGATTAACTATAAGGAATTACACGGAAAGGTAAAAAAGACCACCATGAACTTTTACCAAGTAAAGGAGAGAGAGAGAGAGAGAGGTTTCGTTTGAAATGACTAAAAAATTAAGTTTTTTTGTTTGTTTTTTAATTTGAGATTTAATAAAACAAAAGTGAGGTGTTTGAACTAATGTAACCTTTTAGCTTTAAAATTTGTTTTGAAATATGAATATGCGTTCTTATTTTTTACTAAATTAATGTCTAATTTTCCCTCACCTTTTTAAACTTTTAAGCTTATATTGGATGTTGATAGACTCTTTCTTTTTCTTTTCTGTTTTTTTTTTCTTTTTGAAAAGGAAGTAAAATTTTTTGTTGTGCATTATTTTCATTTTCCAGCAATAACTTTCAAACTTGTTTTGAGATGGCAATAAGTTTCTTTTCTAAAAAAGAAGGCAAGAAATTCAAATGAATTTATTATTATTTTTTTAATGTAAGCCTGACTTACAAGTTGAGAAAAATGGGTAAAAAAACAAACCTAAACAAAGTTGAGAGGAAGGTATCCAACAAGATGACCATGTAACATCCATAAAACAAAGATTACAATAATCTTCATATAATTAGAATATATACCGAGTTTTCACAATAGCAACTTGATTAATTCATGATAAATGCCGAGATAATTAGCTAGTGAAAACTTAATTATTTAGTTTAATGGATTCGACTTCTCTCCTTTGGGGACCAAAAATGGAAATCTCTATTTAAATCCAGCGCATCATTAAAATTTAAGGTCGACCATTCAAAAAGAACGATGTCACAATTAATAAATCTTTAGAATTTGACTAACTGTGTTTAGCTTTATTAAATGGAATCCATGATGTTTCTCTTTTATACTAACATTCATGTACAAGAGACATTTATTTGTAGCAAAAAACACAAATAAGCGCGACGGCATGATATATACTCATACAAAACATAAAGGAAAAGTTATTTTCACACACTCTCATTTTATATTAATTGAAGTTACAAAAATATAATTGTGTTATTCTAATTTACCTTTTTAAATGCACACATACAAGATTAATTTATAAAATGCAATAGTTGTTTTGTTCTTTTCCTAGTAAGATAAAATCAGTGTATTTGTACAAAAAGAAAGTGTAACAATCACTTTTCAATAAAAATTGCTAATTATGACTTTAATATACACATATTCCCACTATAAATGATTTTTTACGACCAATGCTAGCCGTCACAACTAGTATCAGTCCCGTCGGAAAAAATATTAGCAACTAACAATGGCATTTCGATAGTCACAAATTGTTGGGTCGCAAAAAGTATGCGATGGCAATGGACCATTGTGAATAATTAGCGACGGTAGTAAGCGTTCTTATTGTGATTTTTTCTTACTTATTTTCTTAAATTCTATTACTGCTAAAACTCTCATTATGAATATTTATGAGATAAAGTGAGAGGGACATACCAAATGAGAGTGAAAAGTCAAATAGTAATAATAGATTAAAAAAACATTAAAAATGAATTAGAAATAACTATTGATATTGGCAAAAAAATTGTCAGTGATTCTAATTTTTTCACCGTGATTATCCAAATTCATCAATTATTATCTTGTGCTACTGTCCGAATACATTAAAGAAAGTTCTAGTATAAGTTGCAATTCGAAAAAGATAAATCACATGAAAGATTTATCTATCTATCAAAAAACATAATATTGAAGTAGGATGCTATGTACGTAAAAGAGCGTATTCAGATTAGTTTGTCAAAGCGAAGAGATGCTAAAATTAAAGGGAAAGATTGCCAATAAGTCTTAACACAATGGAAGATGGCATCAAATGGTTGCACTATAGTGGGGCAAGTAATGTACATAGATGACGACAAAAGCAGCAAACTAGCGACAAAAAATTTATGTATTATTGAGAAAGAAAAAAGGAATTAATTTAAGAAATTAAGAAAGGTAAGAAATTGTTAAAAGAAATAGAGCTATGTAGAAAAAGTAAAAAGTTGAATTTTCTTCTTTTTGCTACAACAACATTCTCATCGCAAAAATTGAGTATCCCATTGCAAAAAAATACTTTTTTTGCGACCCACAACAAATCTCGACTAGTAAAAGATCTTCTTTTGAGATGGTAGAACATGCAGTCGCCGAATGATATCTTTTTTGAGACGGCAAGACATGCATTCACAAAAAATTGTTTTATACGACGGCTTTGCACTGCTGCTACTGGTCTAGTTGCAAAAAGGGTTTTTGTGATAAAAGTGTTTGTCGTCACATATAATGTTTTTTGGCGACAACATTGCTACAATCCCAAATATTTTGATCGCAAAAAGCCAATTTTCTAGTAGTGTGGTGCATAGGCCTTAGCATTATTAACACGTTTGATGTCACGCCCAAAAACTCAGGATCACGTGAAAATCTACCAAGCATCCGTTTTATACAAAAATATAAGTTTTTATACACTGAATTCCGCATGTTGAAACCAATGGAAAACCTAACAAAGATGCATCTCCCATAAAGATAAGCATACAGTTCCAACATGCATACAGTACATCGCCTTATGGCGTACAACAATTGCCTTCAGGATCAGGCATACTTAAAAGAAAAATTATAAAAGTTTTCCGCCACCGCGGACACCACCAGAGCTACTCATAATCATCACCCACATCATCACCTGAAAAATGTTTTGTATAGAAAATTTCACCAGTGAGCCGAAACCCAATAGAAGCAGACAACACATCTATAAAGCAGGAAATATGCAATCATATAGAGTGGGAGAGTACTCAATCACAAGCCAAAAAGGTTTTACGTCATAAAATCCCAAGTTTTTCACAAACCTCCAAAAATATTTTTCCTTCATAACCAAGCATTTATACAATGCAAAACACATTTTACAGTTGAAGGAAAATAGTAATCAAAATATCATTTCCTCACGGAATGTACCATCGTGAAAAAAGAAGAAGAATATGATCTTATGTACCGACACTGTCACACAGACAAATGTAGCAACTATAGACTTCTATCCATTACCCTAGACCCCAGCCGTTCAAGACTCGCAAGATAATGACAAGCTCTATACAGAGCACCATAACAAATCACTTAATTTACGGGCGACAACCCGAGGGAACTAAGCACCTAATCGTCTCAATTTACGGGGACTAACCTGAAGGATCTAAGTACCTACGCTGCGCACGTTTCTGGACTTACACCGAGGGCAACTCGTGCCAAATACACGTCTCCCAATACATCTAGATAATCTTCTAAAAATCGAACTGTAGCCTCAACTACAAAACCTTTCGCAAATATACATTATACATGTATTTAGATCCATCCATCAACATGGAGATCAAACAAAAACATTTCAAAATATTTTTTTCCGTTTTTAACAAAACGTTTCAAAACCTGAGACTAAACCCTGAAGGCGAGCTCCAAACCTCCAAAACATAAATGTTGAGATTTACATCCAAAAACCATCATTTTTCACCGTTTTCAAGAACACCATTTGAAAATCATAAAATCACGTGTCATACAATGTAATAAACCAAGAAAAAATATATATATATATTTTATCCGAAAAATCAAGGTTTAAACATATATATGACATTTCATATATTTTTTACCGATGAAAAAAGTATACAATTGTATATAACATCCTAATACAGTAGTAGGGTCTAGAATCCTACCTTGGCGAGTCGAAACTCAAAGCCTCAAAATCTGAACCACACCAGAACAAGAATCTAATCGGCCGAACACGAAGCTAGCAGCGTGAATAGCAGGGATCCACAAGTTGATCGTCAAAAACTAGGTTCGAGCCGATCAAATATGTAGAGAGAAGGCAGAGAGAATGGAAGAAACATGCTTTCTCCAAACATTCCAGGGACTTGAATACTTATAGACTCGGCCAAAAAGCAGTTCAGTCGACTAAAAAGGCCACTTCAGTCGACTGAAGCTCCTTGAAAAATGCACCACCGCCCAGTTCAGTGGACCAAACCCCCTGGTTCAGTCGATCGAACTCAAGAAAAATAGTTCAGTCGACCGAACCCCCTGGTTCAGTCGACCAAACATAGCAGCCCAGTCGACCGAACCCTAGAGTCTCAGCTTACTGTTTTGGTCTCGGTATTTTTGTTCTAAGGCCAACCAAACAAGCCTAAACAAGGTCCGAGAAATCGTAAAACACATCTATACATGCTGTTTTGCAACGCCAAAGCATAAATCATGCATCGATGATATACATAACATGAAGGAAATACGTCATCATTTATATATATAAAAAATAAAGCGATACAGGGTCTCACAACTCTCCCCCCTTAAACAATTTCTCCCCCAAAATTCTCTACAAGGTCACGAGGTAAACAGGTCTAGGTATCTAGTATGCATCCCAGATTCAAGCTCCCAAGTCGCTTCCTCAACCCCGTGATGAAGCCACTAAACTTTGACATACGGAATCGTTCTCCTCCACAACACTTGCTCCTTTATATCCAGAATTCTCACCAGACGTTCCTCATACGTGGCATCCTCATCAACCCGCAACTCAGCCTAATCTAACACATGTGAAGGATCAGGCTCGTACCTCCGAAGCATCAAAATGTGAAAGACGTTGTGCACAGATGCTAACTGAGGTGGTAAGGCCAAATGGTATGCTACCACCCCAATCCCCTCCAGGATCTCGAAGGGTCCAATAAGACGTGATGATAGCTTTCCGCGACGACCAAATCTCATCAACCCTCTACGTGGCAAGACCTTCAAAAACACGTGATCTCCCACTGCAAACTCCAAAGGTCTCCTTCTTTGATCTGCATAACTCTTCTGGCGGCTCTGCGCTGTCACCAGACACTTACGAATCACTGCAATCACTATAAGAAATTACACTTTTAGCGACCACTTTTTGCAACCAACATTGAATTTGGTCACGAAATACAAAGTAATTGGCGACCATATTCTCGTTTGTCACGGATTATATGCCATTTGGCGACCATAATTGATTTGGCCGCAAAAAATAACACAATTGGCGACCAATATTTCATTGGTTGCGGAATATAGCACAATCGGCAACCACAGTTTTGAGTTTGGTCGCGAAAATCACTCTTATTGCGACCAAATTTATGTGTAGTCGCCAAAGATCTGGTACTAGTGAAAAAAATCAAGAGAATACCTTTAGGCGACTAAGGTTTAGTCGCAAAAAAAACTCTTTAATTGGCGACCAAAGGACTTTGGTCGCCAAAGCTTACTTTTGGCAACCAATTATAGTTTTTGTCACCAAATGTTTTGGCGGCAACAGAAAAAACGCGAAAAAAAGTTTGGCGCCTATGACTTCTCGCGACTAAACAAATGTTGGTCGCGCAAAAGGTTCGGTGGCGACCATTTAACATTTGGTCGCCCAATGATTTGGTGCCCAATTGCATAAAAGGCCTTTTGGCGACCAAACAATGTTCGTCGCTAACGCACACTTTTGGCAACCACTTCTAGTTTTTGACACCAAAAGTTTTGACACCAATGGAAAGAATGTGGGAAAAAGTTTTGCACTTAAAGCTTTTAGCGACTAACAAAATGTTGGTCGCGCAAAAGGTTTGGTGGTGACCATATTTAAATTTGGTCACCAAATGTTATGGTTCCAAACACATGAAAGGTCTTTTGGCAACGAACTTATAGTCACGAAAAACGTTGTAATTGGAGACTGAGTTATTAGTGGTCGCGGAAAGCTTCCCTTCGGTGACTAACAATGTGATTGGTCTTTGAATGTTTGGCAACAACAATTTTTTTTTTTGTGAAATGCATATAATTTGTTGATAAAAATTAAATTATTAGTAGAAAAAATGAGTGTATGAGCTATTTTGTAACAAAATACGTGTTAATTGCATAATTTTTAAAATATTCTTATTTTTTATTGTGAGGTTTTTTATTAATTTTTGAGAAATAATATTTTTTTATTTAAAAAACACTACTTTAATGTTACGTAATGATCACACTTATTTAAAAATACCTCATCTTTTTAAAAAATTGTGATAAAATACAAGTAAAATCTACTAAACTTCTTTAGCGTAAAATAAAATTAATATATAAAAGTTGAGATTGAGAATTTTTTATCACAAAAAGTTTGGAGCATTTCAATATACACTCTTATTTATTTATTACCTTCTTAAGTACAAACCTTCATATTTATGTATAAATCTTCAATACATTGTATTAGTTGGTGTTATAAAAAGATATTAAAATTAGTAGCAGGAAAAATATTCCCAATTTAAGTGTTCGTTTGGCAATCTGACTTTAAATAAATTTTTTTATTTTTTTAGCCTATATTTGAATTAGCTTTTTTGCTTAAAAATCTCCCAAAAAGTCTATTTATTTAGTTTTAGCTGACTTTTTAAAATATATTTTTACATATAATTTTTTACAAAAAAGTTAAAAAGCTAAAAAGCTTACAAAAAAAACTAGTCTAAACATAAGCTTAATTTTTTTTATTATTTAAAAACTCGAATTATCAAACAACTTTTTTAATTATTTTTTATCTATTAGTAATAGTTTATGGATTATAAATATATATTATGATGTTTATTTTTTTAATTTTTCATGATGGGATGTGTTTAGAAAATAGACTAATGTTAAAAAATTTACTAAAGATAAATAAATTATATCAAAAAAACTAAACTAAATACACAATACATAGAATTATTATGATGGCTTGAGAAAAAATAAAAAATTTATATAACAAATTATCTTTAAAGAGTAAAGATTTAATATTAGATTGCATTTTACCCAAAAAAAAAATTCCCGCCCAAACATTCCCCCAACCCTCTCCACGCCTAATCCCCTTCTCCACGCTCGGCGCCCCAGCTCACAACCCTAGCTCCCTCTTCTCCACTTCCGCCCCTCTTCTCCTCTTCTCCCAACCCGCACGCCCTCCACCCCCCTCTTCTCTCTGCAATAACAGACGGCGTCGCCACCGCACGGCCGTTGTCGCCGCCGCACTGTGCAATCGCGTCCCACAGCCTTCGTTGGGGTCGCACAGCCGTCGTCGCCACCGCACGGTCGTTGTCAACAGCCGCCGTCGTCGCCGTCGCTGCCGCAGTCTATCCCCCTCCCCCGTCTCTCGTCGCCGTACGTCAGTTCATTTTTCTAAACTGAACAGTTGGTTCTCAACAGTCTTGTACATTATAAACCTTTATAAAGGCTCAGATTTGCAAGCAGAGAAGCAGTAGCAGAAGAGAAACAGAAAAGGCATCAATTGTTTTTTTATTTTTTTATGCTTTTAACTAGACAGTTTTGGTTCCCTATGTTTTTTTTTGTTTTGTTTTTGAGTGTGGTGCAGAAGGAGAGGGAGGGGATGGCAGTGGGATAAAGGAGGGATGAGGGGGCGTTGGTAAGGATTTGAGGGAGGGGTGGCTCTGGGAGTTAACATAATTGACCATGTGTTCAAATCTTAGTTATTTACTTTCTGTATTTAAAACTGAGGTATATAAAGGCTTCAATTAAGGCTGGACCAGTATTATATATTTTTTAATTAGGAATTTTTTTTATTATTAGTTATTAACTAATATTATTGTGTTTCTTGTCTCTGCTTTGCATTATAAATCATTATAGTTTGTGTACTATAATATCTATGCTTTTGTTATTATGTATCTCATGTTGTAATTCTCATACTTACATCCTCGTTTGTTTTACACAATTTGGCAATTTACTCTCTATTTAGTCATAAGTCAGGTATTTATACTCATTTGCTGTTTGGTTTTATACTCAAGTTCGCAAAGGAAAAAATTTGCATCAATAAGTTGATTTATTAGAATTACTGTTCTCTTCTATTATCATATTATTTCATATTATAATTGAAAAGGTAATACTAATTAGTTTTGTACATTGGCGCAATTTAATACTAATATTGGTTAGCTTGCATTAAATAAGCAAAATTTTGGAAACTTTGAATATTTTAATTCATTCATAACTAATAT